>JBBWSJ010000227.1:0-13300 GCA_038088505.1 Diaporthe velutina | reverse complement strand
ATACTAATTTGGGTGGTGTAAATTGTCTGTGCACTGGGGGCCTGCATGTACCGGTGTACCCCCCGATTTTGCCGGTGCGAATCTCCGTTTTCATAATAGGTTGTCCTGTAGCAGATACGTATATCATACATACCTAGGTATTTTGGATCAAATGAGAACTTCAGCCATTGTCTAATAGAGAAAAGCATCAACGTTTAAGCTATTCCCATCGTCGGCCTGACCGCTCGCTTCGACAGAGCCCGACCATTCTAATGTACTTTATCATTTGCCCTCGTGTGAGAGATATGAGCCGGGAATATAGCACTGACAGCTTGAAGGGTTCAGAAAAAATGCCAGAGAGTCGTGGTACAGCGCTGTATCACAACTATTACACGATGTGCAGATCAAAGAACCAAGTAGGTGGCCCTGAAGACAAAGTTCCTGCACACAGCTGATTTGGAACTCCGCTTGAAATCATAAAAATTCGCCTCTTGTGCAAAAATTGTGCGACCTGCAGCCAATATGCCGGCTTCTTGAGAAAGTATGCAGCTGGGCGTCTCCCCATACCGATGAAGCACGACATTTCCAGACTCTACTAAGTATTACTGCCTAAACGCAAAGCACTGTCGTGAAACGCTGGCCCTATTGTTTCAAAGAGACACGGCCTGGTCTTCATCTGTATGTGTGTCAAGTATTTTGTTGATCCGATAAGCAGAATGTGATCGCTTTTCTATAGGTCTGCCCGTTGCTGCGATTGCGGCCCCAATGGAGCGTTCCCTGTGTGTCGCGCCATCTGTTAGATAATGGCATCATGTGGGGTGCTGAGAAGGAACACTAAGCTAACAGAAAAATTGGCTGAGAGTGCTAGCGCATCACTAGCATCCATATGGCTATCTGTATCGAGTGGGACTGGCTATAAGAAGGCTAAGTTTCAGGGTGGGTGATGTGACTGGATGCATTTGTGACGACTTGGCAAATATCCACGCTGCAGTGCCGGATTCGCAATGAATATTGCGTCCAGTAAATATAGCCGTAACGGAAATATTTGAGATGCCCTGGAAAACACATCAACATTTGAACTTGCTGTGCTACCACACACTCAAGTCCAGGAATTAGCTCAACATGGGAGACAGGAAATGGTATGAGTGGTACTCTCCTGATCAGTCACCAGAGGAGAGAAAATTGGTTCTCAAACTAGATTTGTTGATTGTCCCATACGCCTTTATCCTATACTGGGTGAAATATATCGACCAGACAAATATCAGTCCGTTACATATGTACCCTAAGTCCATTACAGCTGAGCAAAACTGACTCAGAACAGATAATGCCTACGTTTCCGGAATGTCTGATGAGCTCAACTTCAACGGCAACGAACTTGTCCAGTTCCAGACGATATTTGTGGTTGGAAATGTAGTAGGACTCCTTCCGTTCATCTACCTCTTTCCACGAGTGCCCATGCACTATCTGGTGCCGACTTTAGACCTTGGCTGGGGAATATTCACTCTGCTGCAATATCGAGCACAGAGCTATGGAGAGATTATGGCCTATCGGTTTCTAGTATCTATCTTCGAGGCTTCCTATTTCCCTGGTAAGTGTACGGCGTGCAGTCAACTGTGGAGAGACGGCGAAGTTTACCAGCAACATGGTCTATTTGCTAATGACTGGCAGGGATCCATTTTGTGTTGGGCTCTTGGTACAAATCCGATGAGATCGGAAGGCGAGGCGGTATCTTCTACGTGGGCTTGACCCTCGGCACTTTGACTGCCAGCCTCCTCCAAGCAGCTGCGACAACCTACCTGGATGGACATAACGGACTTCCAGGATGGAGGTGGCTATTTGTCATAAATGCCATCATCACTTTACCACTTGCATTCATCGGCTATTTCCTTTGGCCGGGAACGCCAGCAAGGCCCAACAAGCTCGTGATCAGTCAGCATCAGCTCGAGTTGGCGAGGTCCCGGCTCGAACGCCAGGGTTCGACTGTCAAGAGCGTCCCCTTCTCTTGGGCACTCCTTGGGCGAATCTTCAAAAACTGGAGATTTTACATCCTGGTCCTCTGGGACGTGTTTTTCTTCAACACCAGCGCCAACACGGCGGCCTTCTTGCTGTGGATCAAGAGTTTACATCGATATGACACGGCCGCCATGAACAATCTCTCGGCCATCAGTCCCGCCCTAGGGATTTTCTTCGTCCTCTTCATCAACTTCAGTGCGGATCTGTGGATCTCCAGGCCAGCGGCTATTACTCTAGCTTCAAGCTTCAACTTCACAGGGCTCGTGATCCTCGCGGCCTGGAATGTTCCCGAAGCTGCGAAGTGGTTCGCCTTCAGTGTGTCATACTCGGCTGTGGCCGTTTCTTCGGTGCTCTACGGCTGGGCAAATATCATATTGAAGGACAGCATCGAAGATAGGGCACTGACGCTCGTTCTGATGACTGCGATTGCCACTTCAACCAATGCATGGATACCGCTATTTGTTTATCCAACCGTTGAATCGCCACGATTTACGAAAGGCTACGCCTACTCTGCTTGCATGGTTGTATGCCTTGTAACAATGACACACATAATATCCTACCTCTTTGGAAACGACGGGTAAGCATCCTTCTCTTTACCCCCCCCCTCTCCTTCTCTCGTAATTGCACAGCGATCATTGACTAACAGCAAGGAAAGACAAAAACGATCCAAGGCTGCACAAAGCCTTGTCGAGGTCGACCCAGAGGCCCACAGAGTCTCAGCCATCGAAAAAGACACTCGAGGAACCGCCGCGGACAATAGCATCAAGGAAACCGGATCACAACCGAAGCTGGTTAGCATTCCGGCAGAAGGAGTGCCGGCAGCTTGAATGTATTGAACTCCTTGCGATGCTTAAGCAAAAACCCAAAGTCCTAGTTCGCTCCCATTACCAGATGCTCAATGCAATTACCCCTAACACCAAACATTTCTAAAAGATCACAACCTCAAACCAGATTCCTTTATGGCCCATCGCACGCTGCCTCTGCTGCCGCAGATATTACTCCATTGTGCAAATAACGAAAAACCCAAATGCAATAGTAACAGTTCTGTCGATTTATTCTTTCACCGGTGGCTTCCTGGTACCGGTCTGCAGAAATTCGCATTAGTAAACACATAAAACAAATTGAGAGCGTGAAGCAAGGAACTCGCGTCCTTGTCGGAGATGAAAACCTGCGACTTTCGGACTATGTGGGCAAAGCAGACACAAGTTGCAGTGTTCCCCCTCCGTCATAGAGCTTTGCTGTCACCCCCACCACCGTAAAAATTGGAATAGTGTGTCATACCGTGTCGTACCCGCTGCGGGTCATCTTGAAGTAATGTGAATACTAATTTCTCGAGTTCGCACTCGGATTTGAGAGCAGAAGGTCCCGATGATGCGAGTGTTCCCAAAGAGTCTGTTTTGCTCTCATGAATCTCAATGGCTTCGTCGTGTAGGTCGCAGATCGCCGGCAATCGTTCGGCTACACTCCAAGCTCGAGTTGTGTGTTCCAAAAAGTAGTTCCGTAGCGTTATGGGGACTGATGTGTCTGCTGGGAAGACGGTCCACTGAAATAAAGAAGATCAGCAATCATGCAGTACACTTGAGGCAAGCAAAGTCATAATGGCTAGACTTGAGGACTGAAGTTTGTTCAGACTATCCCCTAGACGCAAAACACTGAACGCACATTACACTGCTTCTTCCACAGTTGGACGGCTTGTCCGTATCTCAAAGGCTCCCGAAAGACAAGTCCACAAAAGACCACTGATTCCAGCACTTTTGAACACTGTAGATCACTTCCTCAAAAAGTCCCGACCCGTGTCGATACTGGCCAGCCGTGTACCAACAGACAAGGTATTTAGAGTAACAATCCTGGGACGATAGGTTTGGGGCTCGGTCTTCCGGCGCGAGATGATGTGCTTAATCGGAGTGGCGAATAGAACTGCTGTTGCCTTATTGGTGATAGGCCATTCTTATGAGCGTCCAAGTATGGAGCCTATGATCAAAGAAACAGGCTTCGTGGGAGGCCGCCGGCCACGATTTCAAAGAGACCCATTGCGGTTGAGACGACAGCTCTCAACAAAGCTGTTGGTTTTTTCTTCGATCCTCCTTTTAAATCATCGAATCCATAGATGATGAAGCTATGCTTTTAATCTATGTGGCGCCAACTGACGCTGGCCACGTTGACATCCTCCGGATCCTGACTCCACCTGAGAGCAGCCTTTCGAAATTTTTCGGGCTCCAACTTGCCCACCAGAGAGTCAGACCCAATCAGGTCATCGATGCAGGCCCGCCGGTTCTCGCAATTGCCAAATCAAATGGTCAAGAGGCACTGATATGGGGTCGGCATACGCGCCAATGCACCAACTCTGGATGCCCCCCACACATGACTGGCATCGTCTGCAGGAACCACAATACCCATTCCCGACTTCCTACAAGCCCCGCGCCCGTGTCGAGCACCTCGACGGACAGGCTTAGGCGTGTCGTCTAACCCCCACTGATCACCAGTTCGCAGCTTACTGCTAAGACGTGTGTGCCCCCAGGCTGCGATCAACCGACGCTCGTTTCCGACCAAGGAATGCACCAGCCATCCTTGGTCTTCCTCCAGCCTGCATGGGGACGCATGAGCCGCCATAACCGCCGCCCTAGCCGCCGCTGTCGCCGAGGTCAGGCATATCAATCGCAGAATTTATTGGTACCTGACATTCGGAAGTGATACTACTATTCGGGAATGGTCGAAACCTTCTCGGACGCCAGTTACAAAGATGGTTGGGCTGCTGTCCTAGATTGGACCCTGATCTTCTTGCACCCTGATCACGCGGCATGGACGAACATGCAGTGCTGAAACAACAATACCATGGGTTGACGGATCGCGGAAGCGGTGCTGCCCAAGCTGCGATCACCGGGTCTCTGACGTCGTTGCTGTCCGATCAGATATGTCGACACAGGTATGCGTACCGACGAAGGCAATGGGCCTTTGAAACATCGGTTTCGCATCAATTGAGAAGTAGAGGTTTGGCAGCCATAGGTAAGAGCATCGGACAACACTACGCCAAGCTGCAGGACCAACACTTGAGCATTGACGGATGGCTTGACCAGGACCATGGATGACTACACTATGTGCTTCTCTTCATGTGACACTACCTCCTCACGTGCTCCTGTGAAGCTACCCTGTCGTTCTTCCTGCAAGATAATCAGCGAAGGCCAGTAAGAATTATTCCTGCACCTCGGCGGGTCTCTCGGACTCCTTGTAACTGGGGTCCGAGCTGTACGAGGCACGCGAGGTTGTTACAAGCCGTATGATCTGCAGGGTGCGGGTCACTTATGTCGTGCCGAAGCAAGCTGGCTACACCCGCTGACCCGGTCCTGGACGCAGTTGCTTTTTGATTCACTGAGTTGATCCAGTGTTGGTCAACACTACTCCACGCATGTCAAGCCCAGAATAGCTTCAAACAACGTACACAAGCTTCACATAGTCTTGTATGTTTTGTGGTATTGACAGCAACGTGATTGAATTGTGCTGTGACTTCCTGACCAAGCTTCACTTGAGCAGTGTTGCACGAGCTTTGCTGAGGGTTAAATTTGGTCCCCCCATCCAGGCAGTCCATGAACCCCTTGCTCCAGTTCCAGGAAGAATTTGCTCCTAGATGATTATTATCCTCTTCATTACAAGGTCATGTGTACCCAACATGCAGTCACATAGTGTTCCCCAGCTATGTCTTCACCCTGTGCAAACACCTTGATGCCTGGGAAATCGTTAACAACGACATTCAGAAGGAAAAGATATAGGGGAAGACATATGCAAGACTCACTGAGGCCATATTTGGAGAGCGCAGCACGCCTCCTCTCCCTGTCCACACTCGCAACAGCGATAGCACCACGGGCGCCTGCGGGCGAAATTCAAGTGGAAGTGTGTTGTCGGCATTGCTTTGCTTCCCATGATTGCCCATCTACCACAGCGCCTAAAAGCCGCGTCCCACACATGCGAGAAGGTACCGCCAACTGTTGCTTGATTTTGTCCCTCATCTTGGCATTTCCGTGATGTCGGACAGGATCCCTACTCCTCCACGAGGGGCTGGACAGCCCAATCTTGAAGCTCTCTCATTGTGATGCTGGCAAGGCGCTGCACGTCGTGAAGGAGTAGAGACATGTGCATGTCCAAACTCTTCTCTAGCTCCAAAGGCTTTGGGTTCTTGCAGAACATTGCTCCCAGATACCAGTCTGCAATCCTGTTGCGGTGGTAACGTAGGTCCGCAAGTGCCTCCGTCATCATGCTGATGTGGTTTCGCGTACGGTCAGGATCGTCTTGCTTAAGATTGAGGAACAACGCTGATCGATACGTCGCGACGTTCATGCAGTCTTGGAGGTAGTCGCATCTCAGGGTCACTTCGAGGTATCGTACCTCGTGGTGCTGGCTGAGCTCATTGACGGCGGCTTGCATGTCGTTGCAAAATGTGTCGAAGCATCTGGTTGTTCGCTCCATCTGTTTGAGGTATGCTCCAAACTCTGCTCTGAGAACAGCTCTTTCTGCCTCACTTTGTTGCTGTGCTGGTTGATCCATGCTGCTTTGCAAGAAAAGGACCACAGAAAAGACTGTAGAGGGAGTGGTTGATTTGCCCCTTTGCTGTTGTTGAGGACTGTAAGACGATGCTATTTGAGAATGTCTGTTTTCCTGTGAAAGACGAATGAAGCTGGCCATGCATGGGGAGAAATGGGACGGTATTTTTGATCTGGATTGGAAGCATTGATTAAATTTGCGTTGTTGCCTGGGGTGCAGACCTCTGGGGTAGGGCTGCTTGAGCTTTGTCAATGTTGACCCATGGGATGAAGCTGGGTAGCACGCGTCAATTTGTGCCTCCTAGATCAGCAATTCACTGAAAAATTATGGTGAGCTCCTTACAATGTCTGAGGTCGAGCATTGTAGACTGCTGGATTCTGCCCCAGACCCTGAGCAGGCTCCCACTCGGGGCTCAGATGCCAGGATGCTTGCAGCAATGTCTGCACTGTGGAATTCATCGAATCACCATTAATGCACAAGAGCAATGCATACAGGCTTTGAGCATCCTCAGAGGTATGTGGGCAGAAATGGAAGCAGTGGATGGAGCGACGTGAGCTGGCACCAACACCTACGGCCGTCCAGGCCCCTAGGATAATTACTGAGCTTGGGGAAAAAAAAGGCCTTGTCTCTTTTTCTCACATAAATCTGTTCTCCAGTAGAATCAGCCACTCAACACTGACATGCCATCCAGAAACGTAACTGCAAACAGCCTAGTGCAGTTATTGAGGTTGACCATTTGCACCACTCCAGGGTGCAGTGAATTGATGAGAGCCAGGGAGGAGTGGTTAGGACTTTACCATTCAACTTGATTTCTGATACAAGCTGAGGCATGTCTGGAAGGCATTGTTCTCTTGAATAGTACCTTTGATGCTCGATATAGGAGTTGTCATGAAAAATAGAGACAATGTCCTTGCCTTATTCCGTGTCTCCCTCGGCGAGACACGCAAGCTGGATGGATGTCCATGCCCACCTAAACCAATGGGAAACCGATGTCTGAGCGGCTGCGCTCTTTCAGCATAGCCCAGAAAACCAAGTATTTTGTATCTGCATAGCTTGAGTAATATTTGTCAATTCTTATTCTTCTTTCCAGCTTGGTTTTTTTTTCTTTAAAAAAAAGAAGGCTCAGGAAAAGCCCAGCATTTGAGGTTAAACTTATATTGTTCTCATCATGGATGCGTCCAGTTCCTAGATACATAGTGACCTCGGGACTTGAAGCACCAGGGAACATTGGATTGGTTGCTGGCACTCGTCCAAATCCGAGACTCCTCCACAGACTGCATAACTGGTTCTGGCTGTGGCACAAGTAGGTTGCACCTCGTAGGAAGAATCAGAAATCCACCCAATATCCAGCATAGAAAGGACATGTAGGGTTAGGGGACCTTGGATCATGGGCATGTCTGCTTTGGTAAGCAGGCGACTGGGGTGCTGTTTGAAAAGATGGAAATGTTCGGCATTAGACTGCATCTGGATGGCGGACCACAGAAATGTCGTCACCCATTTGCCGGAGACGTGATGGGATTTTGGGAAGCACTAAGTTTGTAGCGGAATCGAAGATTCGGCATGTTGGCTAGTAGGGACACAGATCTTGACTTGGCCTGTTGCATCGCGGATGAACGCCTCCTTGTCAGCCTTTGTTCCGCGTCCGTTCACACGTGGAGCCACCTCTACGATCTGGTGACGTCACCGTCCACTCCGGCCTGCACTGTGTGTCGCTGCCGAGGAGCTGCAGTTGCGTGTTGACTGAGGCGCCGAAACTATGTCCATGTCACTTGGCTTACGGATTAGTATGTCTGCAAGGGAGCAATAAATATCAAGGGAGTGCAAGCAAGGGGTGGCCACCCTGGAAGGTTGTGCTTGAATAGCCATCAGCACAGTCGAGCTGCCTCGTCAACTGGCATTTTCCACCCCCACGTACCGTACCAGTCCAGCAAGACAACGGACGGCGTCTTGCTCCCTGGCCCGGTATGAGCAGCATCCAATAAGCACATGCCGAAGTCCGCCACAAACGAGTGCCTCAGTGCGAGTGCAAGTCTCGAAATCCCGAATCCGACACCATGGCCGCCGTTACGGGCCAATCCCCGAGGCCCCTGGACCTCGCCATCATTGGCGGCGGCATATCAGGAATTAATCTCGCGATAGCCTTGTACAAGCGTGGAGTCAGCTGCACCGTCTACGAGGCTGCCCCGGGGCTGACTGAGACCCGCGGCGCAGTACCGATCAGCCGCAATGCCCTGTGCGCTATGGAGCAGATCGACCGCTGTGTCCTGGGCGCTTACAACCTCGTCTCGACCCGCAACCAGTCAGCCTCGAAAAGAAATGTGTGGTGCGACTTTGTGGATGGCATGTCATCGCAGCCGGCGACCCATCTCGAGCCCCTATTTTCCATTGCCGGCGCGGAAAATGTGGGACATAATGTTGTGCCTTGCGCACGCTTTCTGGACGAGCTGGTGAGGCTTCTCCCGAGAGACACGGTAAGGTTCGATAAGGAGCTAAAACATGTATTGGATGATAGAATCGGGTCTGGAAAGAGTAAGCAGAACGTCGGATATATTCCCGATTGTGCGCTGTGTGGAAAGACCCTCCGTCTTGTGTCGAGATTGTTCAATAGTCTTTTGTACTCGCAACAGCGATCACCATTCCACCGCTCAAACGTTCCTTCACATATGGAACGGACAATGCTGATCAAGGCGTCGCAGTGCTCATGAAGTTCGGGGACGGTTCCGTGGCAGAAGCGGACGCAATTATTGGCTGTGACGGTGTCAGATCTCGGACGAGAGCGATCATGGTTGGCGAGGATCATCCTGCTGCAATGGCATCGTACACCCATAAGTACGCCTACCGAGGCCTCGTTCCCATGCATCAGGCGTCCCCTACGCTGGGTGCGGAGAGGGCGATGAATGCAACATGCTGGGTATGTGGATCCCCACCTACAACAAGAACAAGCACTGAACGAGGACCTGCAGCTAGGAAAGAACAGACACTGTATGACGTTTCCTGTGGACCAGGGCCAGAACATGAACTTCTTGGCTTTTGTGACCAATGACCGCGAGGCCTGGCCGAGCGACAAACTACAATGCCTCTCTACAACAAAAGCCGAAGCGCTGGACGATTTCCGTGCGTTCGGTCCAAACGTCAAACACATTATCAAACTTGCAACGGGAGACTTCGAAAGGGTGAGTTGACTCCACTTCACATGACAGCCTTGTCAAAAGGCGGGTGGGTCCTGGCCACTGACATCGGGACCAGTGGGCGATCTTCGACCTTAGCGACTACAGCCTCTCCTCCTACTACAAAGATAGGATTTGCCTACTCGGCGAAGCAGCTCACGGATCGAGCCCACATCATGAGGCTGGGGCGAGCCTCTGTATCGAAGACGCCGCAGTCTTAGCATCCCTCTTGTCGATCCCGGAATTCAAGGGAACGCCCATGCTCGAAAAGGTCTTCGCAGCATATGACGCCAACAGGCGTGAGCGGACGCAGTGGCAAGTGCAAAGCAGCCGACGGGCAGGGAACCTCACCGAGTACCTGACGAAGGATGTTGGAAAAGACGTTGGCAAAATGGAAAAGGAGCTGAACGAGCGTCTGAACCACATTTGGAACTTCGACGTTGAGGATTCGATCCGGGAAGCCACTAAGGATTTGCGCCGCAGGCTGGCTGTGCCTGGTTTACACAAGTACGACTCCCAGCAGATGCCTTGGTTCTTGAACGAGCACAATGGCCTGGAGACGCAGTGAGACAGGCCCTGGCTTGTAAAAACACATGTATATTTTGGGAAGCATGGCGCAATTAGAAGTAGAATATGAAGCATGGAGTATGGCCGGCATAAGCAACGGCGTCAAAAGACGGGTTTATTTTAAGAATAATAACATAATAATAAACTCAGTCAAAATGGTCAATTCTCCTCCAAAACAGACTCCTATCCCTTTTGCCTCATGGCTAGCCCCAATGCAGACTCCGGGATCTCCTCGTCCTTTCAGGGCACTCTTAAGTGTTGAAGATGCGCAGAAGACTTGTCACAGGGATACCCACCTTTGAACATCCAATCAGCCAGGCCACGCTATTAAAAGTTTTGTCGCCTACGCCAGGAAGGACGGGGCACTGCATCTTTCCATAGCTGGGACGAAGATCGGAAGAATTCTTGCTGGACTTTGTCGTGATATCCGGCGTAGAGACACTAAGATGGGAGAGTGTCAGTCCAACAGGTGCCTTCTTTTCTACCTAGACACTCTAGAGATGGCTTACGAGGCGGAAGGCCCATTTAGCAGCGCGACCGATGTGGAACATGAGCCGTAGCTGGCGATCTAAGTGAGGTTTGAGATGCCATGCGTGAACTGGCGGTAGACCTGGAACCTACTTCGGCCTGCTGCTCCGCTACTCTGGGGTTGTGCACTCGACGCATGAGTTTCCTTCTGGCTTTGAACCAGAGATCGGCACATACGACTCCCGGTTCTGCGGCAAGAGCCTGGCCAAGGAGGACCATTGTTAGAGACACGTCTTCACATGTGCCAAGACCAAAGTCGCTCGGAGTCGCTCGGCGTTCGAAAGACAACTTCGACAACACGATGAGGGACAATGCATGTGGCTGGAAGATGGCGACTGTCAAAGGTGGTATGCGAGAATGCGCGGTTAGTGGCCCTCGAGCAACTCCCTACACACGGAGATTCTGGCATGTGCACGTCAAGAGCCATCTGGACAAAGTCGACCCAGACTCGTGCTACTTTGGTGACTGTGCGTCACTTCACCCGGACGGAACACTTGAAGGAGTGACATTCGACTCGGCCGAAGCTCTTCAGGCTCACATCTCTACCACACATTCAATATGGTTTGGAGCTTCTTCAACACCACCGGAATTCTGTGCTTGTTGCCAGACATGGATAGACAGGAATGAGTATGATGCTCATATGGCCGGGCACTTGGCTGATGCACATTCAAACATTACTCGCTTTGGCTATACAGGGCTTGCTGCAAGCGACAAGAAACTCATACCGCCTGTCTGCCCCTTTCAT
Source organism: Diaporthe velutina (assembly GCA_038088505.1). Taxonomy (NCBI): domain Eukaryota; kingdom Fungi; phylum Ascomycota; class Sordariomycetes; order Diaporthales; family Diaporthaceae; genus Diaporthe; species Diaporthe velutina. The sequence goes on along the minus strand of JBBWSJ010000227.1, from coordinate 1,768 downwards.
TACCATGATGAGACGTTACCAACAGCAGATCGGATGCAGACAACCAAGGTGGAAGCACTTCCTCGTCATATATTGGTATGCCACATCAACAAGCTATAAAAGGAGGAATCCCTTGTGGTCTGTCCCAGCTACCCGTCAAATCTGCACAAAGGCCGATATCATGGAGACAGAGCAGTTGAAACAACATCACATTGTGGTTCATGGTATCAAGAAGCTTGCAGTAGCCAAGGCTCAAGCTACTACTAGACAGAAGAGGAAACACGAAAAGGACAACAGGCAGTCTCGAGAAGAGGCCAAGGGAAACAGCAGGAAGAAGCCCAACTGAAATACCAATTAGTTGCAGGGAGAGCACTCTGGTTTCATTTGCTTTGAAACGTTTATTTTGTTCCTTGGCGTAGACTTGATGTTCTTGCTATTTGACTTTGGAAGAGGAGGAGTAGTGATCAGCAGAAATCTCGTTACCTTTCCCCAGGTCTGATTCTACAGCTTGTTCCTTCCTTGAGGTACATCTTAACGCCAACTTCTTTAGTTCTACAATAAGTTCATAATCCTCTTTATTATCTTCATAATTTCAAGAAACTTTGTGTGATGTAAGTTATTAGAGTCTATGTGTTTTTATATAATCTTAATTTTAATTTTATAATTTCCCTGAGATTTCTCTGAGGTTTCCCCAGGAACTTCCCCATTTGCTTTGGATGGGGAAAGCCAGTCTGGAAGCTGAGGCTGAGGAATGAGCAGTCTGCCACCGAGAGCTTGCAGTCGGGATCGTCAATGCCAACTTGACCAGGGCCCTCCCATTTGCAGAATAGGTGATCACCGTCATCGCCCGAGTCCCATAAGATCTTGTTGGCCACATATGTTGGGGCTATACTGTGGGCAGAGAGGTGATTCCCAAGAGTGGTTGTGATGTTAGAAGCAGAGATGATGGTGGCAAAGATGGAGGCAAATGCCGGGAGAAAATATATGACAGCCACCATTCTGTTATCGTGTAGTTCTGTGATGGGGCTTGTTTTGAGGTACGTGGGTGTCCGAAGAGCCGAGTGGAATACAGGCTGCTGTCAAAGAACGATACGGATGATCTTAAGAAGAGATGGGGTCATGAGCAGGAGACGGGAACCTGCTTGTCTACCTACAGATATGTAACAGTGTTGGGCAATCAGATGCCAACGGTGAACAGCTTGTCCTTCTGAATAACTGTTGTGTTTGCTGGTTACCAGCTGGTGCATCACTCTTACGGGACAAACAATCACAGTCCTTCAGGTGTTGGTGTTATCAGGTGCCAACATTTTGCTCTCTTTTTCTGTCAAAGGAAGCTCTAGGATGACACTCATAATCTGGACCATGTGATACCAGGATGTTCAAGTGTGTGATCTTGGACTTGGTAAAAGTTGTTGCATTCCGTTTGCGTACACTTACCAGATGCATCTGTGGTCAAGTGTTATCTGCCAGCGGAATAAAGCAACTTGACACGAAAGAGGAGTCCTTGCAGTGCTCTGGTTGGCAGGGATCACGAATGTCAATAATGTAACCTGACAGCTGTCACTCGTCCTTTCTGACCATCTGACCATCTGACCATCTGACCAGGGAGCGAAATGGTTTGCATGGGATAAAGGCTTGTCTTGAGTGAGATGATCATTGGTCCCTTTCTTCACAAGCTTCAGTGGAAAACAGTGAGCAGAAGCAGGATCCTGGTGAATGTCATGGTACAAGACCAGATTTAGATGCAGCTGGGCTCGGAGTCTGGCGCCTAGCGCTTACCCGCCCACAA
>JBBWSJ010000226.1:0-13548 GCA_038088505.1 Diaporthe velutina | reverse complement strand
TTAAGCGTAGCTGGGAGTGACCCGAGCTTGCGAGGGGCGCTCACAGCGGAGCTTCCCTACTACGCGTTTTTGACCAATATGTTTCTCGTGCAGGGATTGGTCGAGCTGATAACGTTATTGATTATGAGGCTATCACGAGGTGGGGCCAGCACGCCCCGCGCCCAATTCGCACGCCCAATTTGCTTCACACGCCCACGCCCAATTCACACGCCCAATTTGCTTCGCACGCCCACGCCCAATTTGCACGCCCAATTTGCTTCACACGCCCACGCCCAATTCGCACGCCCAATTCAAATTCACACGCCCAAGGGCTCCTCCGCTGCCAGCAGTCCCTCGCAAGAGCTTCGGGTTGCTCCCAGCTACGCTTATCCCTTTGGATTTGCTTCAGAGGGCCCCCTGGCTAGGTATTTTGCTTTAGAGCCCCCTAGCTGGCAATTAAATTTAACCCCCCCCCCCCGGCTGGAAAAAGCAAGCAAATCCGTTGACTTGTACTATACCACTCGTAGGTTTCTTTCTGGTAGCCTTTGCTACTGAAAATCTTGGTTTTCTAACTAAGCCAAGCATAAAAAGAGGGTATTTGCAAACGCATGGGTTGCAGGTGCATTGGAGATGTAGAAGTTGCTGCCATCGACTTGCTCGACATTTTACAATCTCTGCCAGATGGAATCCCATAGACGGCGCACGGTTGTGAGTTGTGTGGAGGCTGATCAAATTGGCGTTGACTCTTCGCCGCAGCAGTCACACCGCTGTGTCGTGGCAGCCTGCACATCCTACGAGTCTCCAATTGCATGGGTTCAGTCTGTGCTGGCTCGAGCGGATTGGCTTGAGCTAGTGCTGTGCCCCAACTAGAGCCTCAAGTGCAGGGTTCTGAGACGATGCGCCTCTCCTAAAAGTGGGCCGTGGCTGCTGTTGCCTACCCTAGGGTACTAGGCAGTGAGGCCCATCGGAGGAAGCTCGAAAGTAAACAAGACGATGGAATGCCCCCTAGCTGTATACGTAGATACCTAGTATAAATGATAATATGCTAATTGATATCTTCTACATCCCTTAAGGCCACATTCCTCCTCTGATCATACAGCCGGCAAACTTGGGCATTTCTCGTCCCTGCTGCTGCTGAATCACAAGGTCTGACTTACACAGAAACACACCCCCAGTCATACGCAGCGCGATGGCAGCCGCAAGGAGAAAGGCCACCACTCGCGGGGGGAAGCCCTCCCAAGCCGGCACCGGCAAGCGCAGCGGCGCAGACTACGCCGCCATCCAGGCCGCGAAACAGGAGGCCGAACGCCGCGAGCACATCGCCGCGGACCGGCGCCGCGCCGACGCCAAATGGCTGGCCAAGATCCCCGAGGTGCGCAAGTTCTCCAACTTCGAGGCCTTCAAGAACCGCTTCCACGATGTCGGCGACCGTGACTACGCCATCGAGGTCCTCATGGCGGCGCCAAACCTGCAGGCGCAGATCCGCAAGGAGCAGGCAGCGCGCCGTAAGGAGGAGATGGCGAGGAATCGCCTCAAGTATGGAATGTTTTATGGGGCCCAAGGTAAGTTTTCCTGTGGCTTTGGCCTTCTTGATGGTGGACATCTGGAGGATCTCACTAACTGTTGACGACACAGCATACGCCTATGGGCCGCCAATGATGGGCAAGATGGGTGGCAGCGACAAGAAGTTTGTTGCTCCCGATGCTGTAAGTAATCAGTCGCATTCAACAAAGTCTCAGGTGGCTGTGGGAAACAGGAACCTGATCATCGCCAGGGTCAACTCCAAGGAACCAACATGATGCGAATCCGCATCAATTCCCAAGCAGTCCTGGGCCATCTAACCTCGTTGCTGGGCGAGACCGAGAGACGATCCACCCCCAGGACGTTCATACGCCCCTTCAAGCCTCTGATCTACTACCAACAAAAGATGAAGGACATCTTGGCTGCTCTCGAGGAGAAGTGGGGCGACGTTGAGGGCTTAGAGGAGGAGGACTCCGAGACTCCTGTCGAGATTCCTGATGACAACGAGTACTTCGACGAAGCCAACATCGAGCCTCCCAAGGCTGCGGCACAGTCTGAGGAGGCGGCTGACGATTCTGCGAGTGATGACGACGACGAAGACTATGATGACTCCGACCGAAAGTCTCTGCAGTCCGTCGATTCCAACGCAGAGGATCAGGAGATCATCATGGACGGCTGCCAGGCACTCCGGGACATGCGCTGCTACGTCAACTTCGTCGAAGCCGAAGTCATGCCTCTATATAATCAGTACAATGACGGCACGTCGGTGAGCAAGGTTCGCTACGAGGATCTCTGGTCGCTGTTCCGTGTCGGAGACTTGATCTATATGCCCGCGAGCAACGACAACAGTGGGCGGTACCACGAGCTTTGGCGAGTGTACCGAGTCAAAAGCCCTCAACCAGACAGTCAGTACTTTTCCGCCGTGGTAACTCCAATGTTGACAAGGAATACTAACCAACCGTACCACAGTCAAACTCCCAACGGCAGGCTATGCTTGGCTCGAAGATTTCCGCGAGGACAAAGAAGAAGATGAAAAGTTCACCATCTGTGCCTACTACATCGACCATGACGGTGCCGAGTTTGGTGCCGTCCGCCACAAGTTCTTCATCGACTCTTTCCCCGGAGAGCGAACTATCGACTCGCTCGAGGTGTTCCCCATCCGCTTCGCCGAGAACCATGAGCAGGTTCTCGAGAGCCACAAGAAGCAGGGATCCAACTTTAAGAAATACCTGAGCGCTGAGGAGCGACACCAGGCTTACAACGCGTGGACCGTTACCCGCAACCCGCCCCACGACCCATACGACTACAATGATCGCGACGCAGAGGTTCTCCGCAACGAGGACGGCCAGTACTGGCGCCACCCCGAGTACGTAGAAAGCGACGTGATCGTCGACATGAACGAATCATTTCAACGGAATTCGGACTGGCGGCCCACCTTCCACCGGCCCAAATCCATTAAGCCCCTTTCCTGCAATTTCGAGGAGGACGAGATGAAGATTCAGCAGTGGATGAACGGCTCGCGCTCCAAACTCGCCTTCGCACAGACTGAGATCGTCCAGATGACGGACGGCATCGAGCTGCGGCAGCGACGTGAGAACCTGACTGTGGACACCTTCTTGAGCCAACGCGTCCGCAACTCGGACCGGAGCAGCCGCCACGTCAAGTTCACGGAGCCGTCGGACCTCTGCGAGGAGGATCTCATCCTTCTCCCCAAGCGCATGTTTGCCTATGTCCTGCGCGAGCGCCGCTTCGTGCCCATCGACATCAACTCCCTGAAGCCGATCCGTCGCGAGCAGGGCGTCTTCGAGAACCTGCGCATCTTGCAGGACTACAAGGACATCGTCCGCGGCCTCGTGGGCTCACACTTCGAGAAGAAGACCGTCGAGCGCAAGTACATTGACATCGCCGCGGAAGGTCCCAGTCAGGATCTCATCCAGGGCAAGGGTCGGGGTCTGGTTGTTCTCCTGCACGGAGTTCCGGGTGTGGGCAAGACAGCTACCGCCGAGGCCGTGGCCATGGAGAACCAGAAGCCCCTGTTCGTCATCACCTGCGGTGACCTGGGCCTTTCGCCGTCCGAAGTTGAGAGGTCCCTGACCAACGTTTTCCGGCTGGCTCACATGTGGGACTGTGTGTTGTTGCTCGACGAGGCCGATGTCTTCCTGTCGCAGCGGTCCAAGCAGGACATGAAGCGCAACGCACTTGTCTCGGTCTTCCTGCGCGTCCTCGAGTACTACAACGGCATCCTCTTCCTGACCACGAACCGCGTGGGCACTATCGACGACGCCTTTAGGTCCCGCATCCACATGTCCCTCTACTATCCGCCCCTGGACAAGGCGCAGACGCGCGACATCTTCCGCCTCAACGTGGCCAAGCTGCGCGATATCGAGTCGCAGCGGCACCAGCTCACGGGGGAGCCGGCCATGCTGATCAAGGAGGCCGAGATCGTCGAGTTCGCCAGCAGGCACTACGAGGAGCACGCGCGCCTGTCGGGCTGCTGGAACGGCCGCCAGATCCGCAATGCGTTCCAGATCACGAGCAGCTTGGCTCGCCACCACTACGTCGATCAGGTTGCGTTGGCAAGGAGCCGCGGCCAGCAGGGTCCTGCTGGGCCCGTGCTGGATCGGTCCCTGTTTGAGAAGGTCCAGATGTCGACACAGTCGTTCGAGAGGCACATGAGGGAGACGAGGGGAGGTGATATGGACCTTGCGTTGCGAAACACGTTCCAAGAAGATAGGTTTGACTGATGTTACACAAGTCGAAGGTTTTAGATGTTGTTGTTCTTAGCAGATAGTGAAACACAAATGTATTGTGCATTAAATTTGAGCCTCCTGGTCTTTGTTGTCACTCATCACGTCTCCTAAGTTGCATTCGCCAACCCAATCGGGGACTCGTGATCTTCCCGCTCACCAGATTCGCTGTCGCGGAAATGCTCCATTATCGACGTTGACTCTGCCATTCCCCTGGCCCTCGGCTCATATTGGAGCTGATGTCGTTACACGACCGGCTTGCTTTATACTTCAGCGAATACTTTGTCCCGATCCTGGTCGAAACGCATTTTGTCTCGAACAGGCGACTTCTTCGAGTGCATGTCCACGCAAAACATATCAAACCCTTGAATTTTCCTGCGCCTTATGCGCACAGAATAGTCATCGCATCCAAGAGAGATTTCTTGCTCCGCGTCGATGATGAGATGGTCATTACACAGTAATGACCATACTTCCTTATCAATTTCCGACTGATCAGAACAGCGCTGCAGAGTGTAGCAGTCTGGGAAGCCGGTGTTGGTCCTTTGCATTTGGCTGGCCTGCATAATAAGGTAGAGAAAGCCACGTTCCTCTTGAGAAAGCTGACAGCTAAACACAACAACTATTCTTGCCGAGTACATGCGATCAAGCCACAACACCCGAAGCTCAAGGTCGTACCGCACTGCAAAACTGGGATGGGCGCTGTGGACCTTGATATTTCCCGGCAGGTTGCTGAAATAAATAGAATCCTGACGCCCCAAATGCGGAATGCGTTGTAGCTGTTTGCGATGGGTTGCTTCTGCGATGTAGACAGTTGTCGTGTTCTTTGCAAGATGAGAGGGGATGTAGAAGAGCTCTGCAGGCCGGTTCCTGAGGTAGCGGTCGCCACCTTGCGACAAAATGCCAATCGCAATAACTTCGTGTAGGTTGTTCCGCCGTCGACAGTTGAGGATGGCCAGGCAAGTGGACCCAACCGCGTTCGCATGACCAGGCTGACTCTCCGTTCTGGCCATCAATCTCACGCCCCTGGCCGTGACTGACGCTGTTGCTCCTTGAAGTGGCGAGATCAAGTCTTGGAACGATTCGAATTCCCCGGAAGTAACAAACTCAGCCGGTGAAGACGCAAACACCCCTCGAAACGGCGCCTGCTCGGCGGATGCACTATCTGCAAGCCAAGCGAAGATGGACTGATCTTCCGTCTTCCGGTAAATTTCCTCTTGCAGGCGGATGAAAGCTTTGGGTCCCTCTCCGTACAACATCGGCATATTCACGTCGAATATTCCCATGAGACAATAGGCCTGGTCTTCCTCTCTTGTCGTCTCCCGCCCGGCCGCCCAGCTCATCCGCTGGGCAACGCTGACCTCGCCAAGATCTCCACCGTGCAGGATATCGACGTCGATGCCGGTCACCTCGCTGATCGCCTTGCTCAAGCTGGACTTATCCCCGATCTCGCCCCACTCGGCGTCGTAAAAGACGACCTGGTCCGGGGCTATCAGCTCCTGGAGCGTCCATCCGCGCCGGAACCACCGGCTCTGGCGTAGCCGCCTGAGGATGTCGTCATCAGCGGCCTGTTGAGGCGACTGCGACTGCTGGTCCGTCGCTGCCTCAGGTGGCACGTCCGCCATGTACGCGTAGCACACGCGGGCAGCGTGGTACCACTTGAACATGGAGTTGATGGCCTCGCTCAGCTCTGCGCTGCTGCTCTTATCGATGCAGCACGTGTCGACCCACGCCCAGGCGAGGCCGTCCCTCTGGGCCTGCCGGCATGTCAGCCGGATCTTTGTGAAGCCATCTCGTGCTTCTCGGCACCCCACGCCGAGGAAATTCTGGAAGGAGACCTCGTTGTGCAACCATGTGTGAGACAATATGGCGTATGGTGGCGGCCTAGCGGGGAATTCGGTGAGCTGCAGGGTCTCTGTGTTAATTAGCCGCATGATGTGACTGGGTTACTCGGCTTCTGCTCAGGGCCTTCAATTCTCGAATCGTGTGGCTACTGAGGACCTAGATGTAGCATTATTCGAATGTTGACGCGCGGGGCTCCCATCCTTGTTCAGGATCTGGGTCCGGATATCTCATGCATCAATGGGGCACAGTAGGACCCCACTCACTGACGTTGTATCGGCTAGACTGGCTCCGCCCGAAACCAGTGTGGCTCCATTCACTGCCAGCGCAGGGTGTGGTTTATCTTTATGGAAGATACAAGTGTTCATTGTATGTGCAGGTGAGAACAGCTAGGTCCTCGTTCAAAGTATGTAATGAAAAGAATACAGTCAAACGGACGGCTCACAGCTGTGAGTCTTCCGGTAATGTACATGAAATTGCACTCGCCTCACATGTCCACGGTCCACTCCTATTCGTTGATTCTGTGCTGCCAGACCATTTGCTCTTCCCTATATTCGCACAGAAATTACCAGTCAGTGAGTGTTCCCATACCCTGCAAGAGAACGGCTCGGGGAAAAGCGTGACATACCTGGCACTATACGTGCTTGCGGCTAGAATCTTCTGCATTTGCTCATTGCTCGTGAACATTGTCTGCCTTGCCACAAACCAGCGAACTACAGTTTTTAGAGTTAGCAATCAGAGGCACTTTGGATGGACTAGGATGGGGCCGGCCCATGGACAAAGAGGCAGGCAAAGTTTAAGGGAGCTACTTACTTCCTTCATGGCAGGGAGGGCTCGTCAAGCTACCCTCGTAAGACCAGAATTCATTGAACCTTGCCACACTGTTCAACGCCTCTGGCAAGGACAGCGTGACGTCCATCTTCGCAGTGTCGTTGAACCTGACGAGAGGCGAGGGGAACTGGGCCACGAAAGCGTCGTTGGTGTTGCCCGCGTCCAGCATGATAGCAAAGACGGCCTTCTCGTGGCCCTCGGCATCAACGTGCACGAGATGCAGCTCAGCGCGGGTGCGGTAGTTGTTTATCGAGTGGTCGGCCGGGGTGTGGATGTGCCAGCCGGTCAGGTACACGGTCTGGTCGTCGTAGGTCACCGAAGGGAGGTCAGTGTATGCCCCCTCGGCGTGCTGCACCGTGAACGCAGGGCCGTAGCCCCAGTTCCAGAAGCTTCCCGCCGTCTCGTTGGGATAGTTGAAGGTGGGGATGTGGTTCAGCGAGAGGCCGTTGTTGAGGCTGAGCGCGATTGGAGACTGCTGGGTTCCAGCTTGGCAAAGTTCGTACTCTAGTGCAGGTAATTAGATGAGTTCCATGTATTTGAGTTTCCCGTTGCCAATTCAGGACAAGCCCGAGGCGTCTTTTGCGCTCCGGGACTGCCTGCACACACAAGACACGCATGTTGCCGCGAGTAATTCAATTGTGCTTAATGTCGAATTCGACCTCACACACAAATTTCCGGCGTATTTGCAGAGCTGGGATTCAGTAAGGGTTACTCACCAGCGCTGACACGTCCCCAGTCAAAAGATGCATCATAGCTCCAATCGCTGGCCTCCGGGCCAGTTGATGAGTTGCCTCCACTGCCTCCGTCTTGTCTTTTTGCCAATTGTGCGTGGTAATTGTGTGTCGCACAGCCGATGGCTGTGGCCACCGACAAGGCAACTAGCAGACTGTATTTAAGCATTCTTGCGTGAAGGTTGTTGGCAGGTCTGTTGTGTGCAAAAAGACCCGGTAGGCAGAACAGTCAGGGAAGGTTTGTGGGCAAAAGCTTCGAGGAACGAATGGAACCCAATCGTGAACTCCGAGTAGGATGCTGAGGAGATTTATATATTCTCGTCATCGCTTCTGGCGGCAGGATTGGGTTTGTCGGCCTTTGGTCCCCTGACTATGACAACCCCATTTTTGTGTCCTGGGCTAGGAATATCAGTTGGCCTCACCCTGCCACCCCATGGCCAGAGTAAGGAATACCGGGAAATCGTGATGTAGCCGACGTTGCGATAGGAGCCAGCGGGCTGGGTGGCGCCAAGGAGCTACGGTGCTATGCATATCTTGTGCGCCCTAGCTTGGCAAACCTATGCCTGGCTAGGCCAAGGTACGCGTTTGTTTGCGTCTAGTGAAACAAAGACGAAGATAGAGTTTACTTACCCCCAGTGGCATGACTATGACGACTTTTCGGAAATGAAACCTCAGCCTAGAGAAAAATGTAAAATGCAAGCTTGTCAGTGAAGTGGTGTGCCTGTTCGGTGCTGGCCTTGGCGTCTGCCGTTTGCTTGAGCTTGGAAAAGTCTTGTTGCTACCTTGGCCTGATAGTCAGGGCGATTGTTTAGCGGCCGGCCGCCGGGCGACTCCATAATCCATCCAGTCGCGTGTCATGCTTACGGCGGCACCGAACACGGTCTAGACGTTCGTGTGCAAAAGTCTGACCGAGACAGGGGAGGTAGGTGAGGTAAGGACTGTCGCCGCTGAGCGGGATCACTCCTCATTACTGTAGATCACATTGGATCTAGCGCAATGGAACACCAGAATTCTTTGCACAGCCACTTATTTTCACTTGCCAAGATTCATTGCTTACCACTGACTGTGGTGATCAGTTACTCGATATGCAGCTTTACTGCAAGAATGGGCCCATCGCTCGGAGATCCGATCAATCCAAGAGTGCCGCCACTGTGGGAATCTTATATCAAGGTCATGGTTATTTGCGGCTGACACAAACCTCAGGAAAAAAAGTCGGCAATCAGAAAAACGCCACGCTTCTCACTACTGCGGCAGGAGCCGTCTCGCTTCTGCTAGGTGGAGATGCTCAGTCAGAGGCATGTTCCAGGCCTGTCCTCGGCCCAGGCATATCTTCGTAAATAAAGCCATCTCGTGTTCCTCCGCCGTCGAAAGAAAATAAAATGTGTGCGCTTTCTTGGGCACTGGGTGCTAAAACGCAACCCCTATTAAGCATAATTGAACCTCAACAGCTTAAACGGATGCACTTGCAATTTCAGCTCAATCAAACTGATAACTATTTATCATTTAGAGCGAGCAAAAAATAGGCATGAAACCGCAGGCTTGTTGTGGTCAACGACTACACAGTCTTAGCGCCTCGCTACCGCCATTCCTTGCAAGTGCTCTTTGTGTCTATTTTTGGGAGGTGATTGGAGTTTAGCTGATTACTTCAGTTAACGGCAACCAAATGTTTCTGACAAAGTCCATGTGACAGCACGACTACAAACGCTACACTGGTTGGCTAAAAGCGTTCTGGATGATTCTGACATTCTGGTGCCTTGTCCATTGCCATAGTGTAGGAGTGTGGAGGGCGCCGTCTCAGTCCCTGGCATTCCGGATCAACATTTATCTCGATATCGCAATCAAGGACACCATGTCCTCTTTTCAGAAACCATAACGGTCAAGAGAATCTTGCTTGGGAAATAATTTATCAACTTTTGCGCTGTGAAATTAATCTCGGGCCCAGATTCTGGGCTTGGAGTGTGTAGTTGTCATGAGGCCCCGCACAGCAGTCGAGAAAGTCTGGGCGCCGATGCTTGTCCTAAGTGGGGTCCACCTCTCTCCCCAAACCTTCCTCGGTTGATTTGTGGGATTGAGGCATGCACATGACTGGATCCAGTCTGCTGGAACATCGTATTTGGCAGCCTCTTGGCGATCTTATTGTAGTATCTGATATTGGAACGGCAGATTCAACCTCGCACTCTGCCTTTCTGCTCAAGGCGACTTCTCGGAGTTGTCGGTGAAAGCTGCATGTCAGATCACACGGCTCTTATTTGAAACATCGAGCCTTCGAAGCAATACAACGCGTTCAAGTTAGCACACAAAATGAATTACAGACACACCCGGTCACTCCGGACAGCCCAGCAAGTTGCTGATTTAAGGTGTGATTCTGCGTGGGCACTGAAAGGTATCAGCTTCTTGGCGTCCACTATACGCGAGACCATCATCCGCCAAGGCCTGTAGACTCGCAGAATCCCGAGAAATTGGATTTCGGTTGCACAATTTTGTCACTTGGGTTGATGCCTTGCCTCCTTCTGACCTTGATTTCCGGATCAGCAGGCGAGAGATGGTTTGTCCCGAACCAGATATTGTGCGGCCTCTCGTGGTGTATGACGAAGTCATAATTCAAGATTATATGCCTGAGAATGACCTTCAGTTCAGCTGATGCACAGAATCGCCCGGGACAGGCGTTCCTTGATCATCATAAAGAAAGATAATCCGGGCTAGCGGACACCCATGAATGTCTTACTCGCCAGACATGGTCGCTGTCTGAGTCCAGACGTTTGTCGGTGAAGCGGAAGGGGCGGAATTCCTAGGCATCAGGCCCGAAGATATCAATGTTGCTATGATTTTCGAAAGCAGGGATCCCGACTTGGTACCGCTTAGGGATAAACACTCCGGACAGCGTAGTAACGCCATTCTTGGCGTTGACAATCCTCAACGGCCCGATTGTGAGGACCGAGTTCAACCGTTGGCTTTCACGAAAGACGCTATTCAGCTTGTGCATCTGGGCAAGAGCTCGTTTGTCCCATTGGCCACAGTGTTTGGCTATCACGGTGCTGAGCTCTTCAACATACTCGGGCCTGCTTGACCCGACAAGGTCTAATAGAATCTGAGTGATAGCAAAGGCAGAGGTGTGAACAGACGCAGCGTTGATTAAAAGAAGGCGCGCCGCAAGAGTCTTGCAATCCCACGTATAAGGATCGCCACTTTCCTTTGCTTGCTCGATCGACTGCTGCAGGAAATTATTGGGCGGTTGCGTCCTCTGGCTTTTCGGGTGTCGTTCGTAGCCTTTGTACTTCCCTAGCCGTCGCTCGATCTCCGGCCGAACTACCCGGAACCAAAACTTTCTGTCTCCAGCTGGACCTGGTAATCAGAGGTGCCACGAGGCGGCGTAGCAGACTCGAAAACAAATTTCAGGACCTGGGCCGAAACAGGGATTGCCTGCGCGCAGGCCACACCTGTTACCACAATGATATGTGCCGACACAGAGGAAGACCCATGAAGACACAGTTTGTCAGCTGGCCAATGATCACTGGCACCCTCAGGGTATCATACACGCAGACCTTCCGAAACTCTATACTCCATGCGGTTGCGATAGAGACTTCGATCTCATCTAGAAGCGCTAGAATGAGGTTTCCAACCTGAGTAGTAAGCCTTGTTTGGACAAGTTGGGCATGCGCTTGATTTTTGACCTGATAGACCGTGCCGTGTTCTACCTGAAAGTGCTGTTCCGTTTGCTTGTGCATGCTGAGCACGGCTTCCGGCTGATCGATCAGCCATTTGGACAGCCGGTGAGAGAATTATTTTCCCATCTCTAGATTGGCACCCTCATCGCTAGGTCCATGTGTTTTTCTTATGGAGGATAAGAGCCGACTTGAGATCAAATGTATTCGTCCATACTGCACGGATGGCAGGCCTCACCGTTCTGGGCACTTAGATTAGGCAAATCGGCAACTTCTGAAGCGTTTAACGCAAAATAGCATGAGACATATCCATGCAGTAGAGTGATTGCCGAAAGCACAAGCGGCTCGAGCCTTAAGTCGGAACCCACAGACATTGGGTGACCTGTAAGGAATCAGCTTTGTTCAGGTTGTCGTCTGTACTTTGGCCCGCGGACGCGCCGATGGATGCAGCAGAGGGGCGAAGTTCTTCTAAAGTTTTGCAACTGTCTCATCTCCCCGGATAACCATGCGGGCCACGGTTACGGTTCACGGCCCATCCCCTAAGTGCCACGCTCCGCAGCCACGACTCGCAGTTGCCAATACTCCAGAATCCGACTCGACAGACGTCAAGATCGGGGAGAAACACGAGACCGTTGGAACATCATTCCAGCGCTAGTCGTCGGTTCACAGCGATTACAATCAACCAATGCCGGGTGTCATGTTTGAATCGATGCGTTTCTCCTTGCCAGGACCCGCCCCGTGTGCACAAAATGCTAACTGACAAATGGGGGAACGCTCCTGGTGGCCGAGTCAGTGTGATGAATGCTCAACAGAGCTACACTCACCGCCAAAATTGAATGGCTTTCGGTACTGTTGCAAACTGCGCGAGGATAAGAGTGAAATTAGCCAAGTGATGCATCAGGGCATCTCTCCCACCTGGATGTCCGGCACCAGCGCCCTGGTCCAAGACTTTGTCCACTAAAGGAAAATTAAAAACAATTGTCCCTTCTCAGCCTTTGAACACTGTACAAAACTATCCGAGATATGTGCCTCATTTGACTCAATGATTACTGCAGAGTAGTGGGCTGCCTTCCGATCGGTACGCTGTAGAAAATACTTGAGCGGCAGCCACTCACGTGACAGATTCTCTACACATTTTAGTCTTACTATTGAAGGGCGGTGCTAGTTCCAGGTTCAAACGCGCATGTGGCAGTCCGGTCAGCGATGCAGCTTGGCTCTGTGATCGTATTGGTCATAATCACTTCCCAACAGTGACTCTGCATAAGTTGGTACGATGGCTGAGATGTGCGCCCACCGTGTTGTCTCACCCCACGTAAGCAGAGCCCCCACTGATGCCTAAGCCTCCCCGCAGGTAGGAGTACTGCATATTCAGGCCTAATAAACCAGGATTTCAAATTAAAAAACAAATGCTCCTATAAACCGGGCTTGAGTGCAATGTTGCACAGCCGTGCCATCACAGTCAACGCCCACGAAGGACGTCAAATCAGCCAGGTGAACTAAAACTGATTGTCTTTCGTTTGGAAGGCAACGTAGTCTAATTAACGGATTTGAGGGTCTCAAACTTATTACGACCCATGCCTGGGTGTAATATTACGAAAGGCAACTGAGTAGTTTCATACATACGTTACCACACTAAATTGAAGTAATTGAAATCCTTTGGCAATACAGCCAAATCAGATTTCCGAATAATTGTAGTGTTTTCGTACTGTTGCCAAAGCCACAAAGATAAGAGTGAAATTACTTGGGCGATACATTTCATGGGTCGCAAGTCTTCTATTTGGAAACGGAGATTGGCACCGGCAGAAACGGAGGGTACACCGGTACATCGCTAGCTCTAAAATTGAAAACGGATATTCGCACGGGCGAAAACGGATAGTACACGGGTATATAATCACGTAATACAATAAACAGCAGAATCGGCCTCTATTAAAGTAATCCCCTACTTTTAAAGGCACCTCCATACCTTCTAAAGCATCTCGCTTAATTTAAGAAACATAAAAAGTACTGGGTTAAGCCTCAAGTGGTGCTTGGCAATACCTACTGGTACCGTCCGCCCTCGCCCCATCCGGCCCTTTCTTAACTTAATTGCTAGCCTAGGAAGAAATATTAAGTTGGCTAGCCTAGGGGAGGGAATTTGGGCTTTAGGTGTTATTTGTATATGTGGGCTAAGATATACCCGTATACTATCCGTTTTCGCCCGTGCGAATATCCGTTTTCCTAAAATTCGCATACACACGC
>JBBWSJ010000225.1:0-15825 GCA_038088505.1 Diaporthe velutina | reverse complement strand
TTTTATTATACTCTTAAATTATAATAAAATATTTATATAAATTATTATTATCCCTTATTATTAATTATAGTAATAATAAAAAATTATTAAATAGGGAATAATAATAATTTAATTTAATTTAATAAAGCTTAATCTCCTCTTAATCTTAATAAAGCTTATAAAAATAAATAGCTTACTTTTTAATTTTAAGGTTTAAAGGTATATTATTAAAAGTATTTTAACTTAAGCTTAACTAAAAGGAAATTATAACTTTAAATAATATTAAAATCTTACCCTTATTATATAAAAAAGATATCTTAAGGGTTATTATTAATAATTATATAGGGGCTAAGCTAAAAAAAAAGGAAATTCTTATAAGAAATTATTATTAAAAAGGTAATTAAATATTTTTTTAAGTATATTATTAAATTTAAAGCTTATATTATTAAAAAAGCTTAATATTTATATTTTACTAAAAGTATTTTCTAAATTTATTATTTTATATATTTATTATTAAATAAAAAGGTAAAATAATATTATTAATATAAAGTAAGATATTTAAGGGGTAGTATTCTTTAGCTTTATATCTCTTAATAAAGATAATTAAAATAAGGTATATAATAAATATCCTTTTATTTTATTTAAATATATTAAATTTATTTATTTAAAAAAGGGAAAGTATAAATAGGAAATTTATATAACTTAAGTAAACTTATAGGCTTTATAAAATTATACCTTAAAATAATAAATTTAATTTAATTAAGTATAATAAAGTAATATAGGAGTAAATATCCTTATAATAATAATTTAAATATAGTGCTAGTATAGCTTATAAAAGATAATAAATAGAGAAAGAGGGGAAAGATTAAAATAGAAGTAGGTAGGGGATATACTTCTTTTTATCTACCCGCTTCCGTATATATAGATACTGTTAGGAATATGTTAGTCCTACTTTTGTAGGGGTGATTGCTTCCAAGGTTGGTTGCCCTTCGTAGGCATAAAAATCATTCCGAATCCTCCTCTCGGCGTTGGCGAGTGATTGGCTCAAAATAAACTCAAGTTTTCCTTACTGACACTACCCTCTGGTAATGACTGGAATAACATTGTAGGGAATAGCAAAAATTTCCAAAAGTCCTTGGTATCAAGCGAACAAAGGTTCGGGGACTTCGTCAACCTACAGCTTCAGCTGTCGCACTCAGGATGCAACTATCCACGGCTGAGTTGCTGGTCGCCAAGATCTGAGTGCTCCGTCCCGACATTGGCACCGCCTGCCAGCAGCTCATTCCTGCACAGCCGCATCCTGTTCCGCCACCTTTCGTAGCTCGTCCAATCCGAGAATGTGCCCAGATATGCCCAGAATACGTATTCATTGATCCATTTCCCAAAAAGCAGTGGCTCCCACCACTGAGGGATGGTTGTGCGTTAGTAACTGGCCGGCCAAGTCATGCCGTCAGGAACTATCAGATGTCGTCTTGAGGATGTTGTCTGCAAGGACCGCAGCGAATAATTCGACCCTGAATGCCATCTTGATCCGACTGAGAAACAAGTCACCACCCGAAGACGTTACGGAGAATCCCAAAGCTTGGTCTTGCAAGGTTTACCTAAGTAATGAGGCATATCACGACTCAATACCTTTGACGGTGGTACGTATGTGTATTGTTTATGGAAACAATCCAGCCGTATTCCCACTGGGTGGGAGAATCTTTACCCGGCGTTTCAGTGTATGCGTTCAACGCATATTCGTCACGGAATAACATGGTTCAAGTTTAAAACAGAAAAGTCATGAAGAACACCGACGATGTAATTATTGAGCGCGTGCAGCGGGCTTATCGTTTGATTATGAATGGGTGGTGAATAACGACGCTCAGACTGGAGAAGGACAGAAAGTGAGTCGGTGGGTTACAAGGGTAACATGTCAAACCAACAAGGAACCTCTAGTTTAGCTTTGCAAAATATCTTATCAAACATTTCCTGGAGAAACCTTGCTTATCTTAGTACAGTCTCTTCAATTTCTCTGTTGCGTGGCTAACCCCTGGATTGTGGATCTTGACCTTGCAGTACGGGAGGACGAATACGTCAACCTATCTCGGGTTTCGGCAGCTGCTCGGCTCGGATTTAGTGTTTGACCTTTGGAAACTCAATCAAGTAGCCAAGTGTCGAGGAATGTGCATATATATGGTGAGGACTTTGGATTCCAGGTCGAGATGTTTTACTCGACGGAGCAGACTATTGCAGGTTATTATTGTCCAAACCAAACCCACTTGAGCAGTGTATCACCACAGATGAAAATGTACTTCATCCGTGCGACCCTTGCTGTTGGTATTATTGGTGCTGCCAGCGCTACACTGCAGGAATTCTCAACGCGTCAGGAGTTGAACACAACATGCGACCACATTCACTACATTATCGCTCGAGGCACGACCGAAAGCTATCCGGGCAGTCTCGGCTCCCTTGTTGACATCCTGCTCGCGAAGTTCCCACACAGCAACTACGAGGATATTATCTATCCCGCGACCCAGGAGACCAGCACCAACAGCTACTGGCAGGGCCTTGCCAACGGAACCCAGCAGGTCAAGACCTATGCTGACAAGTGCCCCGACTCTAAAATCGTCATCATGGGGTACTCGCAGGGAGCGCTGGTTGTGGGAGACCTCCTTGCTGGCGGAGGCAACAACTCTGAGCTTGGCAATATGGAGACGCCTCCTTATATCGACTTTGCCACCTACGGGCAGCGTGGTAAGTAGGATGATGTTGAATCTCCCAGAGTGTCATTTTCTAATTCTCGGAGCAGTGAATGCAGTCCTCCTTTACGGTGACCCACGCCATATGCCCAACCAGAGTTTTAACCACGGCAACATGTTTGCCTTGGACGCCCCGGGTGTAAGAGCCTATCTAGTGCCCCTTCCCTCTTCTGCAGACAGATTCATCCATTACACAGCAGAAACTGACCCCTCCGCCTGCAGAAATACCCTCGCTCTCCTGAGCAGCTGGCCGCGATCAACTTGTACGCCGACAAGCTGCACGATTACTGCAACTACCACGACGGCGTCTGCGATACTCGTGGTGTCGGCAACCTTACTGCCCACATGGCATACACCTCCGATTACAATACAATCGCCTCAGAGTGGCTGGAGACCATGCTAAGCACATGAAATGCTCTGCTAGAGAATGGGTCACGATGATTATACACTTGTATATATATGTAAACCTGGAAGATAGTGAGACTGTGGACAGGGGTTAGGCATCTTTGTGCGGCTGTCACAACACCATTTGCCGCAAAAGAATATCGCCTTTTGACATATAGGACCCCAGATCAACATGTAGAATTACCAACACTCCCTGGTTCCGGGCTTCAGATCTGTTGGTCCCGTGGTCGACCCTGACCCAAGGAACGTGTCCGACGCCCTCTTTCTTGTAAGGTTCTGTGCCAACGTCTACCAGACACTACACCTCCTGGGCCAAGTGAAAACTTTCACGGAGCCTTGTGGTATCTCCGTCCAACCTGGTCTCAGAAAAGTAGTGGATCATTTGTAAGACAACCAGCTCAAAGTAGTCAATATACTGTGTGAATATTCTGAGTTTCGACGAAAAAGATTGTTCAGTTTGGGGGACACTGTTTTCAGTACTTTGAGTTCAACTCCACCCAGGGATCAAGACAAGCCTCGAACTACCGGGCGCAAAGCCCCCTCAGATTTCACAGCTTGTTCAATGCCTCCACAGCTGCTACGGCTGTAACGCGGGCGCTGGCAATGTTTGCACCCGTCACGATACGCCCGTCTGTCTGCGTGAAAGCGTCCCACGGCCCTGGAGGACTGAAGTCTACGGCCAATGGTTAGTATAAGGTAGTGAAAAGTGTCCGTAACTAGGCCAGGGCCGATGAAAACTCACAAGTCGCGCCAGAGTGCACGGCACTGGTCTCGATAGTCGGGCGATTCCAGCTCTTGATGGTGTCGAGCACGCCCTCCTCTTCCTCGCCCTTCGTAGTGAAACCGGTCACTTTCTTGCCGGCTATCACGGATCGACCGGTCGATTTGTCTATGATGCCTGGGCAAATGGCGCCACCGTGACAGCTAATACCCGGTCAGCAACACAATTGAGCCAGGGATGGACGCTTGAACTTACACGGCAGAGACTATAGCGCCATCGCCGTACATATCCGAAGCAATAGATTAAATTCCCTTGGCATCAGGATAGTCAATCAGGGAAGCATGGCCGGCTGAGGCGAAGAAGATGCCATACTGTCAATTTGACGCATTAGTTAGAAGGATCATTAAGGAAGGTACGGCGTGGCTTCATATAGAAAAGGAGGCAATCTGTTATTACCTTCGAGGCGTCAATGTCCGATGGCTTAGGAAGCTTATCCATCTTCGAGCGGAACTCGCTGTTGTGGTCTTCCCAAACTTTGCGGACCTCATCCGGAAGCCAGTACTTCTGCTGGGACAACCAGTCAGGAGAAAAGGTGCCGGTCTCAGATACCAGGTCTACTTCAAACCCCGCCTTTTCGAAGACATTGAAGGGATGAAGGGCCTCAGCGATAAAGACACCTGGGGGTGTACCTGTCAGGCCTCTTGCTTGCGAGTGATGTCTGTTCAGCGTTGCGGAATTGTTGCCTTCGGGATACAACGGCGCGTGGGCCGAAGTAACGCCGATCAAAGCTGGCTCTGGGGGTGCCATCGTAGCAAGATGCGATTGATGACCTACGGCAAGGCGTACAAAGGGTCCCTTACTAGAGTGCTGTTAGGATCCGAGCAGGATGGAGGATCGGGGTGAATTCGAGATTGACTGTTGTTGGTCAGGCCTCGAACATCAGATACCTTTCAATGCGGAGCGAGGTAAGTCATTAATATCTATCCCCTCTTCTTCAGAAGTTGGACGTTGAAAGCATGGACTGAACATGGGAAACTTTCCGACGCTGGACCTTAGCCGATGGAACGCCTGGGTGCTTTAGTGCCATCACTTAAACTTAATTGCGCAGACTTTTGGAGTAGAAAGGGCCGACCTTGGTACAAGCTCGGTGCTAAGCCTCACCACATTGTCATTTTCATCACTCGGAACCTGTCGCGGTCTACCCTTCCGTGGGGGCAACATCCAGCCGGCCCTAACGAAGGAAGAAAGAGTTGAAGCAATCGCCAAGACTCTCAGTTCTGCAAACCTTGAACGTAGTGGTACGTTGACAACACTGATGTGTACCGAGTACAAGGGAATCCTCAAGCACCCTCGTCATTAGCCACTTGACGCAAGTCCGCGTTTGGTTTTCGAAATAGGCAAGACAACAAACGTCCACCAATCCTCTCCATGTTGCACCGCTAGCCATACCAAGAACTCCATTGCGACTAGGGCCGATCTAGGGCGCCGGCGGCCGCGTAGGACCGCGTGTGGGACCAGTAAAGCGAATCGACTATCTCGGGCTCAGATCCGGTGATCCAAACCCCATAAAGTTTAACTTCGTGCGTTGCGTCACTGCCCCTGGTAAACCGTGCTGTCTTCAAGGGGTTGACAAAGGCAATCTGAAATTCATATGGAGATCTCCTGAGCCATAGTTTCCCTATAGATCTGATTCTGCTTTACAGGACTCGCTCTTTTCAAGGAAACACACACACACACACACACACACACACACAAAAAAAAAAAAAAAAAAAAAAAGGAATCCTGAAAGTGTTGCGCACAAGAGGTGATAAGTTTCCTTCAAACCGGGAATGGAAACTCGTCAAACGCAAAAGGCCATCCCTCCGGAGCAAAGAAAGGAACATTAAATCCGTCAATCAACGACATGTCGACTCCTGTAGCCCATGCCATCTCAAACTCATCATGAAGAACGTAGCCCGCTTCATCCACACCCGTATGCCGGCTTGGCGGGGGAAGGAAAGCACCTTCAGAGCCACCCGCGAGGTCGACATAGTCATCAAATTCCTGTGCCCAGTCTAGTTCAGCCACACCACAATCCAGATGGCTCTGAATAACTGAGGTGTCAGTCACACCCGTGCCTAGTCCCCAAGTCGACTGGCTGGGTGCTTCATCGCCAATGGGGGCACCGTCCCCATCCTCACCCTCAGCAAATGTCTCGCTTCCTGAATCTCCGGTTCTGTTCTTGGCTGCTTCCCTTTGAGACTTAAGTAGCTCGATCGCTTGGAGAACGTCTTCCCTTTCGTCATCTGTATACTCATCAGAATGGTAGAAGCATGTCGTATGATAAGGCAATTCTATCTTATCGAAAAGGCCGACATCCTCAACTGACCACAATCTGTGGTCTTTGAGTAATGCCGAAATTTCCGAATGGTCATGGTACTCTGCTAACTTAGTAGCCACGATGTATTGCACTCTGCCTGTACCAGTCGTGAGGACGTCCGAGTCAAGCAGATACTGAACCAAATCTATGCGTCCATTTGCAGCAGCAGCTTCTAGGGCTGTGAGACCATCACGCAGAGCGCGATGGGCGTTCACATCAGCACCAAGCGCCTTCAATCGAATGGCTACACCAAGTAGGCCGTCCCGCGCTGCAATCTGCAATGCGGTCATGCCATTAACGATCCCGGCTGGCTCATTCACAGATACTCCCTCATCAAGAAGCATGTCTGTGATTTCCTGGACGTTCGATTCAACTGCAAGTTGAAAGGCTGTTCGATCCTTGGGACATGGATCGTCTGTGAATCTGTCTGGGCGCTTTCGACGTGCTCGTGGATCAGCCTTACTTTGCAGTAAAAGACGGACCCACTCGATTTTTCCGTTTACGATAGCTTGTTGCAGAGGTGTGTATGACTCACCACCGCCGTCTTCTAGGTTCAGACACGCGTTGACAAGTTGCTTGCCGACGTCCATTGAGATTCCCGCACAGAGAGTTGCTTTCAGGGTCAGCCCGTCTGTTCTATAGCCTGCGGTCAAAAGGTCTTGCAAAACCTCCTGATTCTGCCCAAGAACAGCCAGGAATGTTGGTGAAAATGTTCGAAAGACAGAACTATGCCAACCAATCCAGTTTCTGTCGAGCCGAACCTCGTGGATGTCATCTATCCGGTATTCTGTTCCACATCCGTATATGTCTTTTATTGGACGATCTGGAGCAACGCAGCAGTCAGAGCCGACATTCCAACTGACAGCCAATAACTCTTTGACAATATCCCTTCGACACAAAGAGGCAGCCAGTGACAATGCTGTATTGAAGAGAAGATCGTCTTCCTCGTCACTGTCTGTCAAGGAATAATTTCTGCGTTTAACAAGACTCCGAACTGTTTCTGCCTCAGAGCCCATGATCACTGCGGCGCACAGGGCCCCTGAGTCATAGTAGCCAAGGTCGAGACCCAGGGCGAACTCGATCAAATCTGCATGACCTCCCAGAAAAGCCATCTCAAGGTAGCTTCTGCCATCCAACGTTTTGTGGTAAAGAGACCCTGGCCCACGATTGAGAATGAGCTGGATCAATGACTTCGGGCCGGTTCTAAAAGCACAGGCGGCTTCGGGCCCCACGATTTCGAAGCCTGATTCCAAAAGGACTTCAACGATGTTTGTATGACCCTCGAATGCTGCCACCTGTAGAGCAGTGAGATTATTCAGATGAGCTCCTTGAGTGTTTTCCGAGTACATCAAGTCTCTTGGTTCATTTCCAGATCGGAAATGGATCCAACGCTGGGGCCCAAGAGCATATGATGGTATAGTCAAGAGCCTTGTCGTTCTCATGTTGTTGGGGGATCTCATTATCTTGAGAATTTTAGCCATGATTTCCACATCTCCTAGGCTCGCTGTCATGAGAAGATCTTGCTGATTCGGCGGATGGATGTATCGGTGTGCGAGAAGACATTTTGCGACTTGAATGCTTTGTCTCAACAGTGCCATTCGCAAACAGTTCCAGCCATGTCTTGTTGCGTAATGTTGTAGAACATATTGCTCTGTTCCGTGGCCCGCAATTAGAAAACAACAGGAGTTCCCCACACGAGATGCAGACGGCCCGTTAGGATCTGCGCCGTGTGCAAGGAGCTTTTGACATAGCTCCACATTATCGTACCATGCAGATATCTGCAAGGCTGTCGGGAATCGAAAGGAGGAAGTGAATGGTCCATGATCAAATTCTTTGGGGTCTCCATAGTCATCGTTCAGCTCCATCAGAAGCCTACACGTCCCAATATCGCCTCTGAGGGCAGCAGCAGAGAGAGGAGAAGCACCGATAGAATTCAATGCCGTGACACTTGCTCCTGCACTATGCAGAATGCGAATGACGTCGTGGTAGCCGCGATACGCAGCTACTGTCATAGTATTTGGGTCCATTGGACAGTGGACTCGAGACTTCTCAGGACAGAGTGAGGTCGTTTTGGAAAGACTCTTCTGGCCAAGCATATATCGAACCATTTGACAGGCTGTCTCCTGGTCTTCCATAAAAGGAGCCTGGGTGACCGATTTGAACTCCCTTTGCAGTTGGCCTAGTCCAGTGTGAATGGGTGGTTCTTCGGTCGAGCAAAACCCGGCGGCGAGTATCTCGGGGCTGATCTCATGAATGATCTCAGACAGCGGTCTTAGACTATTTTCGGCGAATTCTGGGTGCACAGGTCTTGAGAAAACTTGACCAAATTCAGCTCCTCGATCAACTAGCAGCTCAATCAACTGAAAGTTGCCCCTCATAACGGCGAAGCTGAGTGCGGACGTGCTTTCAGAAGAACTTGAAAGTTGTGAATTAACGGCTGCACCGTGTGAGATAAGGAGCGACGCTAGCCTGAAAGCTGTGTCATGTGAATCGATGGCAGCAGCATTCTCCAGTGGTGTAGGCCCGCCAAAAGTAGGCACATTCGGGTCGGCACCTGCTTCAAGCAAGATCGACGTGAGCCATATATTCCTATGGCGGACAGCCATTGCGAGCGGAGTATGATCGGTTTGCCAAATGGGACCACTTGGCACAGATGCCCATGGAGAGTTTTTGTGGATAACGTGCAGTATAGCTGCAGCGAGATCATAGCACCTCAGTAAGATGGCCGCATCAAATAGCCTCTTGACGAAAATTGAAATAGCAGGAACTTTATGAGTCGCTTCAATCAGCCGAGGCATGATAGAGAAATCGTTCAGGGCGGTGGCTTGGAACAGCCGAAGAACTTCTTGTGGGTCATCCTCAGGTGAAGGCACATCACCGGAAGAATAGACCAAGCAGTTGACATTATTCCAGCCCATAACAAAATTGTTCGACACACTGAAAATCAAGAGCCTAAGCGCATCGTATTGGGTGTTTGACGAGTTCTGGTTTCGGAGGTTGGACAGCATTTCGAAATGCTCATGGCTCGGACCCTGGGGAATGACACTCCCGAGCCGGGCGGCGTATCGGTCGATGCTCTGAGTAGCTGTTGCAATCCTCCCCAGACGGCGAGAATCTCCTGCAAAGTGGAGGGAACCACTAAGCTTTGCCAGAATCTGCAGCACCAGAAGCCAGATCACCTGCGACTCGCCGTGTGGTTCCAAGGAGTGATGGCATGTCTGGTACAGTAATCTGGCAACCTGAAGGCCCTGTAGGCGAGCCCAAGGTAGGGTTCTCAAAGCGTCTAGCGCTCCTTGTTCAACCCCTGAAGTTCTAGGAGTGCATACACTAAGGTCAATGTTCTCCGGAGTTCTTGGTCTCGGAGTGTTACCTTGAAATCGATCAGCGATCTTTGTGTCCATTCGAGAAGAGGGCCACACCCGTCGCACTCAAGCAGTGACGAACCTTGAATCTGGTCAAGCGTGGAAAGGAACAACCTTGTGGTCTCTCTTTCGACAGTTTTGTGATGTATTGGAACACCAGAGAGAAGCACCTCGCTCTCTTTCTTCTGTCGTTGGCGGTGCTTGATTTTACGCTTCACGTACCACCACTGAGCTTGGTTGAGTTCTCTGCGGAAATTCCATTTCCTGAGCTTGTATTCAAGCTGACTCTTGCTGCACCAGCAAGTCAATTTTCAGCCCCCATGGACGGCTACAAGAATTGCACTCACGTAACATGCAGTTGTTTTGTTGCTGCCAGATCTTCCAATATCTGTTTCTGCGTCTTCCGCTGAACCAGGTACAGCCGCCTGATGTAGTCCTTGCAGTCTTCAAGTGTGTGCTGACGGCTGTCTTGTCCATTGCTTGACATTGTCACGGTAGTATTGAGGCCAAGCAGATTAGATGACGATATGGGAGCAAGTGTTGACAGGGGCAAATTGCGAAGCACTGATGGGTCTTGTTGCCGCAAGATCTTGTCGTTGGCAACGTATCGGGCCTGTCCAACAATGTCGTCCAGCACTCGTTTCAATAAACTGTTGGGAGAATAGAATGAGGCGGCACTTTTCAGTAAATGGAAAAGAGACCGTGGTCCGGGGCATGACCTTCTTTGTCGTGGTTTTGAAATGATAGTAGAGGCGCCTAGAAGCAGTATGATTCGCTCTTGACTATATCTGAAAACTCGTTGATTGGATGGATGCAGGCATTCGCAAAAAGCCTTGCTGACCGCCTTCGGAAAAAGGGACGAGCTTTATTGGGTCGAACCAATATCATACCTCATTGTATCGTGGTACAACATGATGCTGACCACCCTTTAATTCAAGTACCGCCCCACTCTGGAATAGATGAGGTCAGCCCTTTGACGGGGCAGAATCATGTCTTTTCAGGCTTGGAGCTGATGTATCGGATCGAAAGCCCAAGTGCTTCCCCTCGAGGCTCCCCCGTACTTCGATATTTGCATGTACTAAAATGTAGCAACTAACCAGCATCCAATGAAGCCACTGGAGCCATGAGGTACCCCGTTATATTCATTATTTTTTCGTTTGGCGCCCGGATTGGGCGGGTTGGTGGGGGCACAGCTAGTCTCAGCACTTCAGAGGGGCGAATTAAGCTATATCTCGAGTTATAAGTATTCATGCCTTGACATCAACGTGCTGAGTGAATGATCATAGCGATGTGCTCCCGTATTGCAGTCAATACGATGAAGCTTGTAACTGGCGTCTGATACACGAGACGTGAAAGAACTCAAACAATAAGTATGGTCACTACAACCAGACCTCCGAGGACCAGCAAGTTGGCATTGGTCCGGCCTCCGCCGTCCTGTTGATCACTCTGACCGTCACCGGCATCTTGATCTTGACCATCCCCTTTATCAAGACCATCCTCAGTGGGCGCCATGCTCCCTTCGGTAGCCGTCTCAGCCCGTGGGCACGACAACTTGGCCGTCCCGAAGCCCCCAGTCCTGTTGCTCCTAAAGCTAGCCATGACAGGCCACGCCAGGCTTCCGATATAGTTGTATGCGGTGATATTTCCACGCTCGTGCCCATAGCCACCACCAAAGGTAGTGTGCTCTAGCCCGTCGGCCCCCCACGCCCGGATTGCGGACGCGTTGAAAAAGGCGGCGCCGCAACTAGTGCTCCAAAGTGCATTATCATCGCCAAGCGCAGCGCATTCCGGAAGGTTGCTGGCTATCGGGCACAAGCACCTTTCAGACCTATGGTTAAAGTAGGCTTCCCGCTCAATGGCGGCGATGCACTCGGAGCTTAGCACGCTCAAGCAAGTCCCGTTGTCCGAGCGCAACGGGGCTGGGTAGGCGGCCCACCACAGTGACCAGTCATAGAGACAGACTGACCAATCGTCGTCGATCGCGTCGTTGGAAGTAGAAGATGTATTGCTCGTTGAGAATGGCCCATTGAAGACCAGCTTCCCCCCGGTGTAGAAATCCCCGTTGTCGTCCGGTGGAGCGACGATCGGTAGGTCCGCCACGACGCTGACTAACGTTTCTAGTTAGCACGATCACTTGTATAGTTGTAATATAGGAGAAGGCCTCGAGGGAACGGGAGACCACCATTTGACGAATCGTCCACGAAAAAGGTGCGCCCAGGCACGATAGAATGAATGACAAGTTGCCATGTCCGTGTCACTTACTGGACCAAGACCAATCTCCAGATATGTTGGAGTCTGTTGTAGGATATTCTATCCTGGGTCCCGGGATAGGGAAGTTGCCTGTTGCATTCGGGCTTCGGAGGAGGGCGTCAAAGTCAGACTTCGCCAAACCCCAGGGGCCCTCATCATCACTCCCCTGTACCCATGCAATGCCGCCGTCGACGAGATCTTGGGCGTCTGCCAGCCAGACTAGGCCAGTGCCGGCTGCGGCGACACACACAAGGAGAATGCTCCGCAGAGTGCTGTGCATATTTGCAACGTGATGTTGAGAATGAAATCAGGAGGATAATTAGGACCGGTCTTCCAGGTGTCCAGAACTTCAGGGTTGGGTTGGGTCACTTTCGATTTTGTTTTGCGGAAGGGGATTTAAAGGCTTGCCGCTTTACCGATCAGGCTGTGCATGTTTTCGATCTCCGGTGTGGCCTCATGTGACGTTGATATCCACTCGGTCTGGTGATTAGGATTTCCAACAGACTCAAATACGCTGCGGCACAGTGCAGCAACCTTGGGT
This sequence comes from Diaporthe velutina, assembly GCA_038088505.1. Classification (NCBI taxonomy): domain Eukaryota; kingdom Fungi; phylum Ascomycota; class Sordariomycetes; order Diaporthales; family Diaporthaceae; genus Diaporthe; species Diaporthe velutina. The sequence goes on along the minus strand of JBBWSJ010000225.1, from coordinate 3,467 downwards.
CTTGTATGACAAGTTTTTTAAGCGGTACCATGGATGGCTTGTGCTTCGTATTTCTGCACGACTTGGGAGCAAGTTCAGCTGGGTTATAAATTTGTAGATCCTGACGCCCGCCAAGAATGCGTTCCGGGATGCAGAAGAAGTGGACAGGAAGGATTGTTGGATTGCTGTACTTGTTGGTTGGCTTAGCTCTGACATGCAGTCACTGCTGGCCTATCACCCTGCATGGTCAATTACCTCGATGCTATCCTAGTAACCTGACATAGACTCGCTACCATGATTTTGCTTCGAACTTTTTGGCACTGCACTTTTCGGTCGGAACTATCAGCGCTAAGACGTAGCAGGAGGGAGAACAACCCATCACGCTGTGCAATTGTCTGAAGGAAGCAAGAACCACTTCTGTTCGAAGGACGCGGCGCGTAAGTCCATGCATGTAGATCTTCTGGGTTCATTTGTCGACTTATGCCTGTAGGTGGAGACGCGACCAGCCTCGACGGTCATTCCGGTTGCGACTCTCAGTTACAGCCTCGACAACTTCGTGCCTAGGTACGTTATCTCTTGTCATGAGTTCATCTGGAAGTTAGGAGCTATCACTTCAGCCGGGCAATTTGCAACCGTTTCAATCTTAGACGAACCGTGGGACGATCTCTGCCAGAGGGGCTTTTCGAGATTCCAGAAACGTTCAAGGTTCTTGCTCCAAAAGATAAAACATAAATGGAAGAACTTGGTGTCGTAACAGTCATCCATCGTTTCTGCTATTAAGAAGACAATTAATAATGTTTTTATTCTTTACCACTGGCTACTTGAGTATCTATCGAACCCCTCGAAGCATCATCCTCCTACACAACAATTCATAGAAACAAGGGAGCTTCCACGAGGTTTACTTTGGCAGAATCCTGACAGCTTCGATGACAGTCTGGCAGAAAACGAGTGTCAGTGATCTTGCTCTCGGAATCAGACGACATCTGTGGGGCGTAAAATGGGGATATTGCTCGGCTCACATCGGTAGGAATGACTTTGCAGCCATCAGTCTCAAATCCTGTGATGGCGGTGGTGCACCCGGCGTCCGCGAACAGAGTTACAATCATACTATCCGCTCCAATGCCGTTTGCAACGACGTTATGGGCGGAATTGGCAGAGTTGCACCAGATCTCGTCTTCTGGGCCACCTGCCGTGACTGCGACAACTTCGCCATTCTCGCCCTCGGACGGACAGCCCGTCGTGTAGAAATCCAGCGACCTAGAGACAACATATCATGTTAGAGAGCCAACTCATGAGTCCAGGCAACAGAGAGTGCGAGGTTGCAAGTCACCCACCACACAGCCAAGGCTGGCTTGAGCACCATGAGGCATACGAGTGTGACGGCACGTTTCGGAACCATTTTGTCCTCTGTTTGTGAAGTTTTCTGGGAATTTTCAAAGTGTGAACTGATGACCGACGAGCAAAATTCCCAGAGTTTTGAAGGTGTACACCCTTATTTATAGGAAAAGCGGCTCCTGGCTGAACACACCTCGTGAAATATCCAGAGATGGCCACAAACACCGACTGTGCGCTTACCCAGGCATGAAGTTAATGTTCAAATTAGGACGCTTCGTAATCCTCCTTACTCGAGGTGTAAGACACCACACACCACTTTGCTTTGTCCATCCGCCCAACAGCCATCCATTTCAGACTTTGGGCTTTGCAAGGTTAAGTCGTGATCTAAGTTTGAAATGAAGGATTTACTGTGCCCTCTTGAGCCTCATGAAAACCGCGGTGATGATGACGACGATGACGTTGTCGGGGCACCAACGCGCTTCATCGGAAAAGCGGATGTCCACTACCAGAGAATTTCAACTTGGCGGATTTGCTGTTGGTACACAATCCAGCGAGATCGTATACGAGTTTGATACAGCTGCAACTTGGCGGAGCTGATCATTGCAATTGGCCTCGCTGTGCCACTCACTTACAGCCAAAAGAACCTCCATTTACACATAGCAGCAGTCAGACTCAACCGTCACAGTACTGGGACCGAAAATAATGATCATGCGAGACCAGAGGAGCCCATTCAGCTTCCTTAATTGAACATGATCGCCGGGAACTGGGTGGTAAAACTGAATCCTCTCGACAGGTATTCCCCTGAGAGGCGTAGGTCAGTCATATTTCACATCACTGACGGGGAGAAAGCTCCGGAGTGAGTAGGAGCTGAAAGCACCATCAGAAGAATGTGACAGTCTCTCTAGTGGCCTCGCACGTAGCCCGCAATCTGTACACAACTTGCCCGGAAATGTTTTATGTAGACATAGAATATCTATACAAGCGCCTGGAGTTTTGAGCAATACCGTGAGCCCTGATCAGCTCTTTGAGTACAAAGTAAATCTGTTCACTTCTCTGTCAAGTATCAAGGTGAGCGTTGGCTTGCTTCTGGTGCCTGCAAGTCTCCAGGACAGGTTGCAATACAATTAGAATAAGACCGTGTGGTCGCATGAGCCAATGCGGCACAAAACATGAGCGCAAATGCTCTCAACCACAATTCACCCTTACGAGATTTCCCGTTTCTGTCCCTGCGTTTAGTGCCAATGTACCCATACGACATCTCTCGTAACCAGACCAATTCGAGTGCATCCATATTATGGCAGAGGAGCCAAAATCCCTGTTTTATTAGAACTCGATTTAATTTAGTCTTCCAAGGTTTCCAACACCACATTGACACCGCACTCACGTAGAAGGAGCTCGTTGCTATTCGGGCAAACCCATTTGGTGGTTCAGCGAATGGGACCACACTCTACCTGTTGGTTACTCGGCGAACTGTTCAGCAATCCTGAATCCTTCTTTGTTGAAATGAAGTCAGAATGTGTGTTCGTGCCAGGGGCTTTTATCTATATAAACAGCATATCTGCTCTCAGTAGAAACGAGTTGAAATCAAACTCTCTTCTCAAGCTCACTTTTTCGATTGGAAATTCCCTCTTGTTTATCAATCAGAAGATCCACGATCTATCAAGTCCAAACTCTGACCAAGATGTCGTCACGTCAAGACAAGGTCATTGCATTTCTCACCGTGGTCTTCGCGACGCACATTGCAGCCCAGGACCCATTCACCTTCTGCAAAGATGACACGTGCGGCGACTGTCCGGTCGCCGTGACGAGCATCGGGACAGGATACCCTGATTGTGCGATTTACAACTCTGAGGACGTGTTCGCGAATCAGGGTTTCCCCACGGAGGCAACGTATGGTCTATCCCAGCCAATTGTAATTCGGTCGCCGTCTCAGCGCTAACAGCCTTCCAAAGTGACATCTCGGCATTCCTTGATATTCCCCAGCAGGACGCGAGCGCCCCATGCTATATTATCTTCAAGTCACCAGCAAGCGCAGAAACTCCAGGCTGGTAAGTACTCATGTATCCTCCGTCCCTGCGGGGGGGGGGGGGGGGGGGGGGGGGGGGGGGGGGGGGGGGGGGGGGGGGGGGGGCGGGGGCGGGGGGGGGGGGGGG
>JBBWSJ010000224.1:0-16181 GCA_038088505.1 Diaporthe velutina | reverse complement strand
TATAAATTATTATATTAAGTTATATAAGTAAATAGCTTTTAAAGATTACTTATTATATAGCTAATTAAGTTTAATTTAAAACCCTTATAAATATATAATATAATAATTAATAAATAATAATATTTATATATATAAAAGTAGGTAGATAAAAAAAAGTATATCCTTTATTTACTTTTATCTTAATTTTTCCCTTTTTCTTTTATTTATTATCTTTTATAAGTTATACTAATATTATATTTAAGTTACCTATTTACTTATATTTAAAATAAAGGAAATTTAATTATTTTTTAATTATATTTAGATAAATAAGGGGGCTATTTTTAAGCTATACCTAATATAGTTAGTATAAATCGCTATACTAGGTTATATAAGTAAATAGCTTTTAGAGATTACCCGTTATACGGCTAATTAAGTTTAATTTAAAACCCTTATGAATGTGTAGTGCAGTGGTTAACAGATCTCTCTTCTATTTGGCCTATGTTGTTGTTTTAGCTTAAAAACCCCTCAGCGTGAGGTCTCGCTCTACTGAAGGTATTCAACATTTTATATGCATCCAAAGCTGCAATATTGCCTGGCCATAAACTCTCGTCACTAATAGCTACATTCGACAAGCCCACCAGCACCAGCAATTTTGACTGCCCTCTCATCAATCTCTAACGAGGCGGTTACTTCTGTTTTTGAACGTCCAATTTAACGTTACTCGTCATGCAGGCCTTATTACTGAACCAAGATACTATTGCCCAGGACCCTCAACACTCGCCTGCAAGCCCGGACTGCGGGACCCGCGCCCCTTCGCAACCCGTCGCAAGAGAAGATGACAGAGCCCGGGGTTCTCCCCTGGCAAATCCGGACAGATATCATGCCCCTTCTACGACCCCAGACCAAGAGTCTGCGGCGCAGACAATGGCGACACCGTTAGGCGATGAAACACGACTCTCCCACGCCGTCGTCATCCCGCAGAGACGTCCCAACGATCGCGCACGAGGTTTCGTCCGGGCATACGCGCCCGACCTACTCCGCTGCGGGATCAACCAGGCGACATTCCTCCGCTTTGTCGACGGCCTCAACAAGTCTGTCGCCTCCAATGCGGCAGTGGAGGCCGTCGACCTCGCGGGCGAGGCGGTCGGCGCTATACCGGGGTCCGAATTTGTCGGCGCACCTATTGTTGGGGCGGCATTGTAGGTGGTCGCCGGTGCCCATAAAGAAGTGAGCGCCCGAAAGGGGTATGTGCTTCTCCGTTCTTGATTTGTACTTGCGTGGTCAGGCCCTATGAGCCTGCTTTTGCGATGGTTATTATGAACAATGATGATTACACACTGACTTGTCTGGACATTGCAGCCAGAACGGCTACCTCACTAAGATAAACGACAAGCTTTTCCGACCGCGCGGATTGTACTGCCTTATAATGTCTTACGATGTCAAGTCGCGCAGCAATGTCGTGCGACCCGGCCAGAGTGATAGCCCCAGCCATGTCATCCGGCAGGGCATATCCCAGGGCTCCAAGAGTAGCAGTATGCGTAGCAATGACGGCATACTTGGAGCCTCTAACTTTCCTGCGACAGCACAGCTTGTCTATCCCGACCCCAAAGATTTCCCTGAAAACAACGTCAAGATAAACGATAGTGAAGAGAGGGCCAGGGCCGGAGCCTGGGGCAGTGGGCGGTCCAAAATCCAGGACTTGTCGACCGACCACGCTAATAAAGAAGACCTGAAATCCCAAGTCAAATTTGTGAGTATTCTCTACACTAAACGTCTTTCCTGTTTGTGGAAGCATGGCTTTGTTAGATTTGCTCTTGGCATTGACCCTGTTGTAGCAAAAGAAGAACCCGACGAGTCCAATCAATTCCTTGATGAACCCGAAGGCGGAACTGAGCGAGAAGGACCGGCAGAAGCAGGAGAAGAGGGAAATCGAGCAGAAGAAGAAGGAAAAGAAGCGTGAGCGCGAGGCGGAGAAGAGAGCGCTCAAGTACCCAGACAAATCACCCAAGATGCACAAGCCAAAAGAGGTAATGTTACCCATGGGGTCTTGGATTCCTGTTTTGAATCATCCAGCTGCTAATCGAAACTGTCATAACTACGCAGGGCATACTATATCTAATCATTGTCAATATACCCTGAACCCAGGATATGGAGGCGGTCCACAGATCGGTCGATGACCTGAGGACGAGTCCGGAATCTGGTGCGGCTTCTACCTAAGCTACCATCTAAGCATACAATGATCAATCTTTCACCATACTCCAACGAAACCTGAACATCGTTTGCGGGTTCATGAAACACTTCAGCCCAGCCTCGCCGCCCTCGGCACCAAAGCCACTGTGCTTGGTTCCACCGTAAGGTTCCGGTCCCATAGCCCTGGGATGACAGTTGGCCCAGACCATACCAGCCTGGATCCTCTTGCCCAGCTCAACAGCTCTGTCGTCGCTCTTACAGTACACCGTCGCTCCCAACCCATACTCCGAGCCGTTGACTTCCTTGATGACATCTTCAAAGTCCGTCCAACGTCGGTATGGAGCGATGGGGCCGAACTGCTCGTCTGTGACAAGGCGGCAGTCGGGTGGAGGGTCGAGAACGAGTGTAGGATAGAAGAAGTAGCCCTTGTCAGGACGGTCATGGGAGATGCCATTCACCTTGCCACCATTGACAGCCTGTGCATTCCCCGCCGAATCGCGGTTCCTGCCATCCAGGACGATGTTGTATCCGTTTGTCTCACATTCTTGTTCGAGGCGCTTGAGACGGCGGAACAAGTCAACATTCTGGATGGGGCCGATGTAGGCATCTGGATCGGCGCATGAGCCGACAATTGTCTTCCTGGTAGCGTCGAGGAAACTTTCCAGGAAGCGTTCGTGAATGTCGGCGTGCACGTAGATCCGTTTGGTTGCGATGCATGCCTGGCCGGAGATGAACCACGTCGCCAAGGCGACCTCCTTGGCCACCTTTTCGATGTCCTCCACGTCAGGGCAGATGATGACTGGGTCATTGCCGGCGCTATGAATTTGTTATGGGCAGTCAGAGTTTTGTCGTGACGAGAATAATAGGGGAATTGGGAGGGAGGGCAGTGGCTCACAGTAAAAGCGTCAATCTCTTCAGATTCTTTGCCGCCATTTCCTGTATCTTCTTGCCCGTGCGCGTATGCCCCGAGAAAGCTATCATGGGAATCTCCGGATGTTCAACCAGCCAAGCACCCATGTCATCACTGCCACCCAGGATTTGGAAAACGCCCGGCGGGAAGGCCTGTTGAGCGATCTCGCAGAACTTCAAAGCCGCATAAGGCGAATAGGGGCTGTTCTTGCAGATGATCACGTTTCCCGCGATGATGGCTTGGAAAATCTTGATGCCCATTACACCAACCGGCAGATTCCAAGGGCAAATGGCACCGACGATTCCCACTGGAAAATACCGCCGAACCGTGAGAACGGTTTCATCGTCTTGGAGGACTTCTTCAGGGATCTCCAAGGTCACTGTATCGCCGACAGATTAGTAAGAGCTTTGGGGTATGAGAATCTGAGAAGGGAAAATACAATTGCAGTTCAGTTGAGCCATAGTAAGGACCAGTTCAGCTTCTGTAATTTTTTGCTGTGGTTCGTGTTCCGTTAGCCAACCATTTTACACCATGAAACAGACCGTTCAGAGGGGGAAAATTTCAAAGCAATTCGGACTGACCGTCTTCCCGGTCTCTGCCATAATGACCTGTGAAAGTTTGTCTTTGTACTTCTCAATCAGATCCCGAAACTTGCTCAAACATCTCCGCCTGTTCTCGAGGGAAGTTTGAGACCAAGACTCAAAAGCCCTCTTGCCCGCAATAACGGCATCGTCGAGATCTGCCCTGGTAGCTATGGGCGCCTCCCACAGTTCTTCTTCAGTGGCAGGATTGACGCCGCGAACCTTCCGTTCGGCGCCACGTCGCTGACCATCGACAATCTGGAAGAGTCAATGACTATGAAAAGGTTTGTTCAATGATACAGTGATGGCTTACGTTGTAAAACGACGTGAATGATGGCTCCGCCTGGATGTTCGCTTGTTTGAGCAACATTGTGCAGGCAATCACTGCAAAGATGGCGATCTATTCGGAGTAAAAGATCTCAACCAAGTAGCAAACTGCATCAAGGCAACCAACCGTCAATGGCTGGAAACGCGGGTGCAAAGTTGAACCGTCTTCAGCTCCATGTCGCGCTGAATCGGATCAATTATAAAGTGTGACCGAGTACATGCCACCGCCTGGGTGGGGAGGAGGCCGGCAGTCCTTGGCATATAAAGTTGAGATTTTAAGTTGTCCCCGGTCTATTACCCGCTGTAGTGCAGTGGTATTTTTCATGTCACAAGTGGGATATACGAGAGGCAATACTCTCAAATCTTGCTCAATATCCTCGTCTAGACAAGGAGAAGAGGCCCCGGAGAGGAAGGCTGCTTCCGATAACCTCCAGGTCTGAAGAGTTTACGATCTTGTGGCTGGCAGATGGGCTCAACGGCAGGCAGGCCGCGGAGTCCATCTGCCAGTCACTCTGCCAGCCACACCCAGCCTGGTCCGCCTTCAGCCAATGTGATTCCTCTGGCACGCTATGTCTTGACTCAGTTGAACCTTTGATAGTATCTAGAGAGTGTATTGAGGGCTCAAGCCTTTGATTAAGCTTTTGCTTCAAGTTCTGGGCCGATTCTCTCGTCCACGGACTGACTCAAGTACAATGAGCTGATAAATACAATCAAGGCCTTGACCCCAAGGTTGGGGTGAGAAAGTATTGACATTCTGTTGGAAGGCCATTTTCCATTTTGGAAACTGAGGGTGTTGGTATAATTCAAATACTAGCAGCTGCCCTGCGCATACAAGCTGAAAACACCCTCCTTTTCACAGAGCATTGATCCATCCTATGGGAACACCATGTCGTCAGCAATCATCAGCTCAGTATTCTCACAGCTGTCTTGCCTTTTGGCGGATTCAGATTCGCGAAGCTCGGGGGAATTTCTCAATGAGCGTTTGCGTACCAAGGCGCTCCACCTATCTCAACAGCTCACAACAGCGCTTCAAAAGCCAGCTGATGCTGCCTTGGAGCTAGGCCTCCTAGTAAGATACCTTCCCGTCTAGCATAATCGTGGTGATACTCACATTGGATTGCAGCCCACCATATCCATATGTGTCCGAGTCGGGATTCAACTAGGCATTTTCAAGATCTTGGCCGGGAGCAACACACCCAAGACGGCTCAGCAGCTGTCTGACGAAACCAAGGCGGAGAAGCTCCTCATAGGTGGGCTCCACGTGTATCCTTCATTGTATGAACGGTAGTTGATATATCTTTTGTGACCAGTCCGAGTCATGCGTGTGCTCAACACAAACGGCACCGTTGAGGAGGTTGGAATGGAAAAGTACAAAGCCACTTCGATCACTTGTGCACTGGCCAAACCCGCAATCCAGGCAGGCCACATCCACTTGTAAGTCACTTTGCCTGGAATTCCAGTACATAGTGCTAGGAATATACTGACCATTGACAGCTGGGATCAATACGTGTGTTCCCTGTCCAAGTTTCCTCAGTATCTTGAGGTCCGGGGTGCCGCGTGCCCCAGTGATCCCAACGACGGCCTGTTCCAGTTTTCACACGGAACGCCTCTCGAATCATTCGCACTATGGCAGTCTAAGCCTGCCATTCTCGACAATTTCAATACCTTCATGGAAGGTGTGCGGGCCGACAAGCCGTCCTGGGTCGAGTGGTTCCCTATTCAAGACACCATTCTCGCTGGTTTTAACCCGGCGTCCGAAGCTCCTCTTCTGGTTGATGTCGGGGGGGCCCGCGGCCACGATCTGATCGCTTTCGATAAGCGCTTCCCGCAACCTCCGGGTAAGCTTGTCCTAGAAGACCTCCCTGCTGTGATCGATGATATCCGGAGTCTTGACCCAAGAATCAAGCGAGTGAAGTACGATTTCTTTCAGCCTCAGCCCATCAAAGGTGCAAGAGTGTACTTCTTCTGTCACATATTCCACTGCTGGCCTGATAGGGACTGCCTGAGGATCCTTGAGAACTTGCGTGGAGCGATGAAGAGGGGATACTCGAAAGTCATCTTCAATGAATTGATCCTGCCAGACACGGGGTGTTCTTTCTATCCAGCATGTCTAGACTGGGTCATGTTGGGTTTGCATGCAAGTTTTGATCGTACTGCGGGTCAGTGGAAGGAGTTGCTGGAAGCTGGCGGGTTCAAGATTGATAAGATCTGGATGCCTCCTGGAAATGGAAACGGTGTCATTGAAGCGAGTGTATTGGATGGATGATGGGCGTTGAATCTTGGCGAGCGGATATCTTACGCTTCCCGGTTCAAAGTGTGCAACTGGAACAAGTCGCGCGGAAGAGTGCGGCAGTCAATGTGGGCCACCGATGCATAGGGGCGCCGAACGTCTTTGAAAAGGATGCCCTGGGCCTCTTCTGCACTCAGAACTTAAGCATACATCCCATTCGAATACAAATAACCGCACATCTGCGAGATGCAGTCTTTCCTACTCCCAAGAGAGCCTATCTTGTGCGAGCCCCGTGTCTGCTTACGTCGTTGAGGAATTTCGTATCTTATAAGCGGTTCGTCCACACTGTTGTCCGGAGAGATGTCAGTGGAAATTAATTTTCGACCCGTTCTCGAACATAAAGCTCCCGTTGCTGGAATCAAGGGCACAGACCGTCCTCTAGGTGCGCAGCTGTGCTGGCTTCACCAAACACGCCTTCCTCCGCAAGTTCCTCCGCCACAAATTGAAACTGTGGTTGGTACTCTGCTGCTTGCGCTTCCCATTCCGTTTTGTAGACCGGGTCAAGCTGTTGCGAATCTGGCCGGCAATATCACGTATTATCCGGTGAGCAGCAAGCCCGTTTAAGTAGATGCTTGCGTCCAGATGCCACCAGCCACATCGAAACCTCTAGTCTCAGTGACATGGGTTTCCGGCCTCGTTGGCCCTTATTTGTGTGCCTTACGTGTATCTTGAGAAGGCATGACATATGGTCGGTAGCTCCAAGGTTGTGGGCGTTTCCATCTTATGGCATTGTTGATACCTCTTTGTAGTTCTGCAGCGCGTTCAGGGCCCGAGACAAGCCCCTATACAATGGGTGATCTGGCTCTGGGCTTCGTCTTGTTTCCCGAGGAATAGCTATCTCAAAGGGAACGTTTGGAGCAATAAGAGCGTATATATAGTTGCTTGGAAAATGAAAGCGATCAGCTCCTTCGGTGCACGAAGCTGGACCTATGAAAAAGTTGCATTGAAACAGATGAAGCTGTGGACCAACTGCGGCTGGGTTGGTCAGAGATGCGACGTTGTGAAACATAGGAATTGCGCCATCTCGCCCGAAGTGCGACCACACTGCAGCGAGGTGACGGCATTTCATGCAATAGTGATCGTACCACATAAACGCAGAGAAGGAGCAAGTGCACAAGCTCACCGCACGAAGTGCCCTTCTGCTTAATTACTTCTCTAGTGCTTACGCACTCACACAAAGTTATTCAGTGCATGGTGCGGAGCTTTTCTACCCGATCTCGTACAAACAACTCGTCTCTTACCACCAATGCTCTGTTACTCTTTCACTTCAACCCCGTGCGGTCACTTCCACGCCACCCAACATGGCCGCTTTAACAGGACCACTCATGTTCCAGCACTGCCCTCTCTCGAATTCCAAAACTCACATCAGGCTGCTCAAAGTCTTAAGTGTGGTCAAGACCCGCACAATCCCAATTCACTGCGAGCTCACACCCTATTCGATCGCCGAAGCACCGCCGTACCGCGCTATACCGTATACTTGGGGCGATCCAGCGCCTCTCGCCTCGATTCTCGTCAATGGAGAACAGATGGATGTGCGCTTGAACTGTGAATATGCGCTGAAGCAAACGAGTCAGCGCCTTGGTGATGGAGCTGGAGACTTCCTCATTTGGATCGATTCGATATGTGTCAATCAGCTCGACAACTACGAAAAGAGCGCGCAAGTAGCTATGATGGGAGAGATTTATGAGACAGCTACAAAGGTGCTTGCCTGCGTGGGAGCTCATGGACGCGACAGTAAGTTCCTCTACGCGTTCTTGCGCGGAGAAGAGGCAATGTTTCGATCTATTCTCCTTTCTGATGCATCTACGTCCTGGGAGACAAGCTTCTTTCACAAATTAAAGTTGAGCAGTAGGGAACTGGCTGCTTGGAGATGGAAGCATCCAAGATCTTTCCTAATTCGACTCTGCAAAGCCGTGGCAAACTTTCTTTCACGCTCGTATTTTCACCGGGTTTGGATCTATCAAGAGCTTTTCCTCGGAAGGGACATGATTGTTTACTGTGGCGATGAAACGCTACCAATATCCTGGCTTTGGGTGACGAGTTCGATCATCAACTCCTGGCTGGGGGGTATTACCGACTATTGGCTATTTTTGAAAGTTTCACGGCCCCAAATATGGGACACTATATGGTCCAAGACTGAAGACGCCATGCCACTGCTACAAGCTGGCGCAACAGAACAGCCCCTGATGCGGTTTTCTAGAACCACAACAGCTGTTGCGGTGCTTGCGTGTCAGGATCCCAGAGACAGTATTTATGGAATCCTTTCGATTATCATACCGACCGAGGGCCACCATTTTCGGCCTGATTACACCAAAGACAGATTGGATCTGGCGGTTGAGGTTTTGCAAAAGACGAGAGCGGAAAACTTTATTGGAACCCCTGACTTCGGCAAAGATCTAGCATCATACGCAAAGAGAATCGGGTTGAATCTCAACCTGAAGGACAAACCGTCCCCAAAGCTGGTTGCTGCTTCGTCGATCATCTAGAAGCCCGCAAGAGATATTGCCTCATGGGACAGGCATGAGAGATAGAATGAACAGCACGGAGTTTGTGGGATTCCGAATCCGTCTCAAACAGGGGAAGTGGGGTTTTGGACATCAAGATAAACGGTTTCTGAAGCATGCTCTGACCCCCGTATCACCGAGAATGGAGAAGCGGCTACAGAGCGACAAGATACCCAGTGCTGCTGTGGGCATACATCTTCCGCCAGAAGCACAAAATGGAGACTGGTTGCTCATTCCACGTGATCACTTCTGGATGAAGCTGAGCTCGTTTCCTCGGAGCAGAGTCGCATTTCTAGCGAGACGGTACGGTTTCGTGAAATTCGAGATCGTCGGCAAAGTCATAATTTCATCCAAAACTTGGGCTTCGAAACGGGACAAGATTCTTGATAAAGAATTCTCAACTTTCAATGTTTACTGTGATCCCGAGGATCTCTTGGTCCAGCTGGATCTCTGCAAATGGGAAAGTCTCTGGTCTGTTGGACAGTGGGAGGACTCGGAAGCATTTGATGACTACTTTGAAACGAGATTTTGCGGGGAAAGGTTTTCCTCCTACGCAGTCCGAATGAAAGCTTGACCTGCAGCAGTACTGGCTATTGGGATCGCCTGCAGCGTTTAGAATTAAAAGTATGAGACAGGGTTATGACAAATCTATAAGGGGGTGGAGCCGTGCGTTGTGCCTAAACCCGGACTTGGAAGGATGCACGACTGTGGTACATTTGCTATGACTCTGCCAATGGCTATATTGTCGTCAGTTGAAAATCAGATTGAGAAATATTATCCCAAATGCTGCAGCTGACAGAGTCTTCCTCTGAAGCCTTTCCTTGAGGAGCAATGGCTAGGGCTACGAGGAAGTCAAGACCATCGAGCACGACCCAGGTATCGCCATCCTAGGATGTCAGAGAAAGTGTCTGCTAAGGTGCTGCGAGCTGACAGGTAAATGCGGACCAGAGAAACCTGCTGGAACTGTGGTGAGTGACGACTCGTCTTCCACATCTAGCATCAGGATCAACGGAAATCAGGTGCATTTGGCCCCAACTGGTCACTTCCAGAGTATTTTCTGCGCCCTCGACGGGAGGCACACAATTTGATGACGCATCCAATCCCAAGGGAGTTCTGGTCTCTGGGTCAGATGACGGCTACCTCCGGACCAAGACCCTCCTCCACGTATAGGCCCCTTTATTACGGCGAGCGATGCAGAGAATGCCGACTGATGTGGCCTGGACGCCCGACGAAGGCCCTGTTTCCACACAATGTAGCCACTTGAACTGTGTCGATTGGTTCGAGAACTTGGGCGAGGTGGCCTTCACCTCACACAAACCACAAGCGCTCGTCGTCTGTCAAGGCGATGTATGTCAGTGCAAGACGCCTTTTTCTCTCGAAAAGCTGGAAGAAGGCCCTGTCTACGAAGGCTTTGGAAAGTCTGCTTGGACTTCTATCGAAGTCAAACCTTGCAAAATTATGTACTAGTTCTGGCAGGGTCCGGCAGCCAAATGTTGTATGATCTGCCACATCGGTACTGGACAGGTTCACATGTGTCCCAGATATGTCTTGAAAACATGTACCTCATGTTACTATGAGGGCAGCCACATATGCAGTGAATACAAAGCACGGGGCTTCAGCCGGTCGCTTAGGAGAAAGTATGAATCTGAGAAAATCTTCCCTCAAAGCCTTCGCGTTTGGACTGCCTTCCCACCATTTCAACCTATTATCTCCATTCAGGATGTTGCTCTGCCCAGGCACCACGATATGACCTACTCGGAGGCGTGGGAATATGCATTGATCTGCCTTGCTCCAACACTTATCCGACCTGCAAAAGTGTTCTCGTACTGATGCGCAAGATCTTTAGCCAGTCCACTGAGTCCTCGACAGTATTTCAGGGCCTCTTCGAATTTTGAAAGAGGGTATCAGCTGCGGGATCCTCACCCTTCTTCCTGTAGCTGCCAGGCATTCCGACTTCTCTCATTTCGCGGGCTAATTCTTTGATACGACTGGCTTCGTCGACCTTCGGCACAGACGCATCGGTCGCCTCCGGCTGACTTGACTCTTGCCTCTTGCGCGCACCCGAGAGGAGTTGGTCGGCTGCCGGATCATCCCCTTCAACCCGTGGGGTTTGTCTTGTCGGCCCCTCCATGAAGATGCGTGGCGGATACGCGTTAGGGTCCAGCTGTTGCTTTTGTCCTTCCGACCGCAAGCCCTCTTGGTATCCGGGCACGTCTTGGAACAGTTTGTTGGCTTTAGGATCTTCGTTCTCGTATCGTGTTGTTGGCCTGCTCCCGTGCTGTTGCATTGCACGTGCCATTGACCTCAAGTTCTCCCGAGCGCTTTCCATGTCATCCTCGTCGTCTAGGTCTGCAGACCCAAAGTCGTACTTTGGTTTGGCAACTTCGTTTCCTTTTCCACTGGCTGAGGAATCCTTGGTCGCGGTGCCCTTGTCTCGTGTAAATCGAAAATGCATGGTCGTTATGGAATAGGTACGTCGTGTGGTTTGGAATTTTCCTTCTCGGATTGTTTCTTGCCTGTGGAAGAATCTGGAGTAGTAAGCAGATAATCTCTCGAAAAGGTGATGCGTGGCAACGTTTTATATGGTGTGCAATGCGGCACTCAAGTTGTTAGAATATCACTAAGATTGGTGAATCAGGTTCTGCTATTAATCAGTCGCATGTCAAGCAATCGGGTCCGATTCGATACAAGACCGCCTCGCAATCAATGGAGTCACGTTGCTTTGTGACTCCAATCTTGCAAGAACAAAATGTGGTTGTTGGTTACAATAGCTGTGACCAAATTTAGAACCTCCTTTGTCACTTATTTACATCTACGTTTCTCTTTGTGGACTTCTCCCTCCCGTCACGACCAACGGATCCTGTCCCTTTGGCTTGCCCGGCTCCTCCGTCACGAGCTTACAAGCATCTTTGCTACACAGCGGGCCGTCCGCAAGCATTGAGCAACAAGTTCCCTCGAGACAAACGCTTGATGGCCTCCAATTTTCAAGATCCCACGAAGTCTCGACAATGAACGGTGACGTACATCGCCAGTACCACACCGCTGTTGGCCCCCAGACACCCTGCTCTTTGAACTCTTTCGCGCTCATCCCCTTAGGTATGCCAAGGACGCTGGTGACGAGGAACCCGACAGTGGGTACGATGATGGTGAGAATGGCGACCATGATGGTGAGAACCAGTATTGGCTCGAAGAAGACGACTGTGTCCGCGTGCTCCAGGATCGACTATGGTCAAAGGTGGATTCTTCGATACGCAAACCATCCAGCTAGGTTCGTGGACGGAGTTTCGGATCGCGGCGCTGATCGTTATGGTAACTCAACATCTACTCGGCGAAGTAAGGATCAGCGACTAGGTCATCGTATCGTGCGTTTCATTTTGGAATCACTGACAGGTCAATAATCAGTGCCATCGCATACTTTGCATCTTCAAAAACGACGTTTGGACGATGCCACGGCCCGCATCTAGTAACGCATCGATGAAGAGCCAAGTTCAGGAAGACCTCCAATGATGAGAACTGCTATCTCTGCTGTATACGAGTGGCATGCGACATTGTTGAGAGCGATCAAGTTGATTTTGCATTTGAGGGCCGCAAAGGGGACGCTCAAAGTTATATGGACACTGAGAGCCAGGGGCGATTCGTGAGCTTAATGGCATCCCAAACTCTATTCTGTGCACTTATCTTCGCTGGGAATTAAAAATGGAACGTTCGACCGGTGCGGCCGGGATCGCCTGAATCATGCCAGGGGGTAGGAAAGCTTGTGGTGCGTTTCATACGCGGGCTTGATGGCGACTGGCGCACTCTGGCTTTGACAGTCAAAGGATCAATCAATTAAAGTACGATGGTTATTGCAAATGAAGCGAGGCAGTTCTTGCTAGAAGCTCGGAACTGAAATGGTGCTGCAACTGCATCGGGTCTCATTTGATGCGCAAGCTAGCACTTGAGAGGCTTAGAACGGCATGAAACTCACGCTCAAGCAAAGCTAGATCCTCGGTATCTCGGACAATATTAGATTACACTTCTGGTCCGTCCAGATCGGGTCGCAACGTGCAACGGCTATCGACACACTCCCGCGTTACTTTTGCCCACGCCCTACTCCACCTTGATCGCAACCTTGCCGAAGTGCTTCTGATCCCACATGTACTCATATGCCTCCTTCGCCTGCTCCAGGGTGAAGACCTTCTTGTCAAGGACAGGATGGATGTTGTTGATCTCGATAGCCGCAACCATTTCCTCCAGCTGCTGTCGGCTTCCAACGTAGACGCCTCGGAAAGTGCAGATGTGGTTCAGTGCCTCGAGAGCAGATGTCGACGCCTTGACTCCGCCCAGGAAGCCGATGATGGAGATGATGCCCTCGAACTTGATAGCCTGCACACTCTGCTCGAGCGTCGCGGCACCGCCGACCTCGATGATGTGGTCAACGCCAGCCTCGCCCGTTGTCAGCTTCTTGGCGGTGCTGCCCCAGTTCGTGTCCTCCTTGTAGTTGATGACGTGGTCGGCGCCCAGCTTCTTCAGCGTCTCGGCCTTGTCGTTGGACGACGTGGTGGCGATGACCTTTGCGCCGGCGGCCTTGGCGAACTGCAGGGCAAAGATGCTGACGCCGCCCGTGCCCTGGACGAGGACCCACTGGCCGGGGCGGAGGGGCTTGAGGCCGTAGAGCGCGTTCCACGCCGTGAGGCCGGCGCACGTGAGGGTCGCCGTCTCGAGGGGGTTCAGGTTGTCGGGGGCGCGGGCGAGGCCCGTCTCGTTGAAGACGCCGTATTCTCGCAGCGTGCCGTCCACCGCACCGCCGAGGCCGGTCACGCAGGCGGGGATGTCGACGGCGCCGAACTGGTGGCCCTGGTTGAAGAGCGTCACGACCTTGTCGCCAGGCTTGAATCGGGTGACGCGGCCTCCGACTTCGACGACCTCACCAGCGCCGTCCGAGAGGGCTGCAACAGGTGGCCTGGCGGGGAACGGGTACAGGCCCTGATAATAAGCCGTCAGTGCCACTGTTTAATGTGCATTGAGATAATAAACAACAGCGTATATAAAAAAGGCCTACCTTGGGGATAATGAGGTCACGGTAGTTGAGCGAAGTTCCTTGGATCTTTACCACGACGTCGTTCTCGCCCACTTTGGGCAACTGCACCTCGCCGAACTCGAGGCCATCGAAACCCTTCTCGATGCTGGTAACGGTCCACTGCTTCACGGTTGATGGCGCCATTGTGTCGAGCTGAAAAAGTTGAGGCTGTATGGATCCGGCTGATTTGGTAGGCGTTCGAAAGACAGCTTTGTGGGTGGTGAGATGAGGAGCTACCAGTAGATGGCGCCATAGATATGTGTGGCAGACGGACACGTTTGGAATATATATGGCACGAGCCGGCCCCGGATTTGTCAGTCCCAAGTAGGCAAGCTTTCTCGAGGAGCATTTGGCATCTAGCTTCTGGACCCACTCGTCATGCGGCTAAGACTTGCAATGGTGACATCGACGGAGCCACAATGCACTTTGGCCAGTGTTTAATCCTCGTCGGTAAGTGCCGATCCCTGCTGCTGCATAATCGTGTCGGGCGCCATGTACCTGTCTGTTCAGCCCCATGGTTACACAGACCGCACGAACCGGCTACTTAATATGTTGAACATGCACGTATTTCCCAGCAGCACACATTTTAATTTCCTTCGTTATTCTCCCGGTCGAAGAGAACCTGACAGACTGATGGGTGAGCCAGAATTCCCCAGTGTGGAATCAGCCATCTCACAGGAAAACATGCGCTATAGGCCCACAGGTCCGCCGGGCTGGGCATACAAGACAGCAGCGTCATCGAACCGGCCTTGAACCATCATACCTGAGTCGTTATTGGGCGTAGATCGGGCGATGCACCTCCACATGGTAGCAGCCGATTACTAGCCAGGAATAAGTAAGGCACCGGGACGTTGGACTTGGCAAAATATGAATAATCTGAGTCGACAGATAGTCCGAGCCGAGTAAACGTATAACCGCATGGGCCAGAGCAGTCGGCTGCACGTAAGCACGTGAATATTATGAGGAGATGAATAAGCAAACGCCGTCGGCCGAACAGGGACAGGTGAATGATTCCCCCCAAAATACAATGGGGTATTTGAAAGCCGGGAAGAACTGGATAGTCCGCAAATATCGAATGTGTTACGTCATTCGGATCGAGGCCATCGCGTTCACGTACAAGGGAATCATGACTCGCGATCGGCCAGGCTTGCCAGATCTGGGCTGGTTTGGTTATGGTTCGCCGGGCCGTTGAGCTTGACACTGAATGGCTGGTTTACTGTACCCCTGCTCCGTTCTTGGAATAGGTGCTCGCAATTCTCAAGAGGCATGACCTCAAAGATCCTGCGCAAGATGATTGGAACCTATAATTTATCAAGACTCAGGCCCTGTTCGCTCACTTCATGTACCATGTTCTTTTATTCTAGTTTCGGTTCAGTGGCTTGTATGTTTTCCCCAAGGTTCATAATTGTACCTAGGTATTCACAAATTTACTGTTATCGGCATTGTATACCTACGTAACGCTGGGTCTTTGAGCAGTTACTACTGTATGAAGGGACCGCCTACGGCTTCAAAAGAGCATGTATACGGATTGAGAACGAAACCACCCCTCAGTGGCTTGTGTAGAAGACTCCAAAGAACATGGTGTGGCGTCTCCAATAATAGAACGAGGCTCAAAAGATCTCTAAATTCAGGAGCGGATCAACGTTTGACGGCAGCAAGTAGTCCATAACGAAAGTGTGACGGTGTACTGCATTCATTAGATATGTTGCAACGCAGATAGATGGGTACCTCCACTTATCACAATTTACGAATAACGAATGAGCGCTAAAGACTCATCGTGGCTGAAAGTCGAAGGTCATCCGGAGGTGTTACAACATGAAATCAATAATCTTCTAGCGGCCCGACACGCATGAGTCCTCAAATATGGTCTTAGCGCTCATTCGTCGTCTGAACGCACAATCTTTCGCTGCTGCACTTGTGGCCTGCCAAAAGATGTCCC
This sequence comes from Diaporthe velutina, assembly GCA_038088505.1. Classification (NCBI taxonomy): domain Eukaryota; kingdom Fungi; phylum Ascomycota; class Sordariomycetes; order Diaporthales; family Diaporthaceae; genus Diaporthe; species Diaporthe velutina. The sequence goes on along the minus strand of JBBWSJ010000224.1, from coordinate 402 downwards.
TGCCATGGCTGTTTCTTAACTGTTGGTAGGTCTCTTATATGTACAGGTAAGCAATCGTGTATTAGTAGTATATTTATTTTAAATTCTAAGTAGCTATATACCCCTATAGGGAATACTTAAAGTAACTATTTTAATATAAGGGTTATACTTACTAATACTTATAATTTTTCTTCTTTTAAAAAGTATATATAACCCTTATTATAAAATATTACTATAACAGTTTAAAACTATAAATATTAAAATAATATAAACTTTTCTCTATACCCCTTATAATTTATATAGTTTTAATTATAAACTTTAATATAATCCTTATAAGTATAATCTTTATTCCTATATAAGTATTATTCTTATACTATCCCTTATTATATATTATTTTTATTTTATTTATTTTAATATTTTTAA
>JBBWSJ010000223.1:0-16271 GCA_038088505.1 Diaporthe velutina | reverse complement strand
AAGGGCTTTAAATTATATATTTATTTTAAGCTTTATAACTTTTACTTAGGTTTTATTATCTATAAGGTATACTTTTAATATAATAAGTTAAATAATATTTTTCTCTTATTAGTATATTTTTAATTATTAAATTATTAAATACTTACCTTATAATTATAAAGAATCTTTATAGCTATATTAAAATTATTTTTATATACCTTATTAAAAAGGTAAATAATAATTTTTTTAGGATTATCCTCTTTTAGCTTACTTTATAGGATAGTAAGTAAGTTTTTCCCTTTTATTTTAAATTTAGATAGGTTATTAATAGCTACATTAATATTAAGGAGGATTAAATAGTATAAAAAGATTATTATTTAGATTATTATATATAGTATAGGAAGGAAATATAGATAATAGTTAGATATAAATATTATATAATTATAAAGGTAAAGCGTAATATGTGGCTTTATTGTAGTAAGTAGGGCGTAAGTTACCTAGCTGTAGGTACTTTAGGGTATGTGTTAGGTGATTAAAAAGGTTTTAAATTAAACCGCGTTATGACCTTCCGTATTATGTGTCTGTTAGTGGCCGTTCTTAGAAGGTGTGCCACGCCCCATTCTATTTTGTGGGCGTGACTGACTCATTCTTCCACCCAGGTCTGATCCTTATGTCCTGAACGTTCCAACCGTGCCTGTAAGTCCTGGTCCGTTTTGACCCATTATTCCTATTCCAGCCCTTTCCAAGTTACCAGTGGACTGATCCACCGTTCAATCTGACAGATCGCCGTAGGACCTACTCAGCTACTCTGGCAAGAGTGGGCATGGCACAATTAGTGGGTAATCAATGGCCCAAAAAGGATTCGTAAGCGGTCCAGTTCTCCACTGTCCCCCATAGACGCGTCCAACCCCTTCCATTTCAGGCGATTATTGCCACGCACCCCCCCCCTGCTGCAATTGCCGAATTCCTTCTCATAGGTCCTTGACAAACGCGCGTAAGACAGCCACGCACTGACAAGGTGAGTGCTCCTGTGGGATTCTTCCCAAAACTGGGCCTCAATTTCTGCCTTGAGTTGGTTCCAGGATTCCATCCTGCCGCTCAAAACAATTGCATCATATTTTGTAGCTGCTCAACGGGATGGTTGGAGGAATCTGGGCAAAAATGCTAAGGGCGGAATGCTATCCACAATAAAGACACCTGGGGGCTTAATTTGCCCAGCAGCGCAGAGGTTTTGCCGGCATTACTCAGGATGTGGTCTTCCGCAGATTTGATGCGGCGCCCGTAAGTGGAAGATGTGATGATGGAGAAGGACATACGCCTTACGTGCTTGAAGAACGCAGCCTGGTCTTCGTTTTTAAAAGCAAGCTGATAGAGGAAGTGTTTCACCTCAAAATCTTGGCTGGGTACGAACTTAAGCGTGGGCTTTGGCGCGAGCAGCCGGTCTATAACAGAGCGATGTGCACGCGATTGGGATCTATATGACATTGTGAATATTTGCAGGCCGCCCGTGACCAAGTCGTGACTTATAGGAGCGGGAAGCTTGGACGATGTTGAGATTGACTATGCCATGTCGACCTTCAATGTTGCTATATATACCGAGAGCCTTGAAGTTTAACTAAGTACTTACCTGCTTGTCGAATATGGCTCTGAAAGCCTCAGGGCTGTTGATCACAACCCAGTCATACCAGCCGATACGGAGCTTGAAAAGCTTATTATACCTACAGGCCCAACAACGTATAGTATCCGAGGTATTTAGTAGCAGGCTTTTCCTACCCCATAGAATAGCGTTGCCGTCCAGACCGAGGATCGTCCGGAGCTTCCTAGCCTACAACCATCTCTCTGTTAGGAAATAAGCAACGAGCGCAGCGATTGTTGCCGTTAGAATACTTATGGCCCTAGTAAAGCCGACCACTTCGAACAGACTTATACTGCATGCAAGGCCTCTGCGACTTGTCCACCAGCAAAAGAGGCAATATGAAGCTCGTCAACAAATGATGAAGACCGAAACTGGCAGTAGTTCACAGCATAGGCGGCCAAATCAAATCAGAGCGCCTACAATCCAGTGCATTACGAAGAAAGTGCATCGAGCTGCGACTTACTAAGTGGAGGCTCGCTCCCAAGGCTTCAGACTCCCAGAGGCCAGACGAGCACATGAGAAAACTGCCAGACATTACAGTGTTATCATGATCCTACGGTACTGTGTCAAGTAAGATCTGAAGGAAGCGATAGCGCCTGGTAATGCTTACGAAGACCTTGCGACGCCACCATGTCAACGTTGAAATCCTCCCTAACCCGGGATGCCTGTCAAATATGTCACTACCGAGGCAGGATTGCAAGACCAATGAGCCAAAATGCTTGAAAATAATTCTCCGAATTTTGCAGTATTGTTAATTGCCGCGGCTATCTAGATACACAGACAGGGAAAAGATCCTGCTGTCTGGAGAGACCCTAAAGATCGCCAAGAGCTTACTATGCTTCCATGCGGCCTCACGAGGCTACCTATATTTTCCCCAAGGTTCATCTATTGTTATCGGCATTGTATACTTATCTAATGCTGGGTCTTTGAGTGTTTACTATTGTATGAAGGGGCCGCCTACGGCTTTAAAAGAGCACGTATATGGATTAAGATCGAAAACCACTTACTATGCTTCCAGCCTTGTGCGTACATATAAAATAAACCACCTGTCAATTTATAAGTGGGTTTGTTCTTAATTCGCATACGTGCTCTTTCAAAGCCGTAGGCAGTCTTTTCATACATAAAATTTTATTTGAAATTAATTCCTTTTTAGCGCTGCTGTAAAGGAAAATAATAAATCCTAGGCCTGAAGTATACTATTCTAACATTGAAACCGGGTGCGAACTATCGCCTTATCATTAAAGAGCCGCGTACCCACATCTGAGGTTACAATAATATAAAAAATTGCATTCACATAGAGTGTTGCTCTCTAGAGTTTCCTTTGATCTTATCCGCGACGCTTTACATCCTGCTCGCAATGTCTCTGGCTATATATATCTGGCCATACAGGTCCGTCACGTTGATGAATACACGGATCTTGTTAATCATGCGTCGCTGCACTTTGCTCTCCTGGGCGAGCTCCTGCAGCCTCACAAATGCGCGCTCGACATTGCCGCGCTCGTACTCGGCTAGCGCATACAGCCTTTTTTTGAGTGCCGCTTCGTCGGTTGCCTCAACGGCGCCGTGAAAGTCAGGAAAATTGATTGAGTTGAGGTTCTTCTCGTCGCGGTCACGGCGCAGCGAGCCATAGTCGTTGTACATACGACAAAGCACCGCAAGATGACGGCACATGGCTTCCGCTACGTACTTTTCCTGTACGGAAGGGAAGCAGTCGCGGCCGGCAAGGCCTTCGACCAGCAGACATTGGTAGAGCACGAACGAGTAGGGGCAGGAGGTGTGGTCGGATGACGTGGATTGCACCCAGCGGTAGAAGCTCGATCTCGGGCTCTGAAAGACGGCACCTAGATCGTTGACGTTCCGTTGTGTTGTGAAGCGGTTGTTATCTGCAGCCTGCTGCAGGTGAGAAAGGAGGAACATCCTGAGTTCTACCTCGACGGCCGCCGCCATGGTTACATTCGCAGCCTGGACGGCGGGATGTCGCATGACATGGGTGATGAAGGCATGCAGTATCTGGCGCACATCCCCAAGACTCGGCTTTCCCTTGCCATCAACCTGCCCGGGGCTGTCTTCTTCCATGAAAGTGTCGTCTGGGGGCGTCGGCACGTCTTCTGGCCGCGTGGAGAGGTCACCACCCCCCTCGGAATCGCTAGACATTGACTCGTCCGGCTGTCTCTTCAGCCCAGCGAAGACACTGTCGATGACGGCCACGACATCGGAAGTTCTGTCCCCAAAATATCTCCCGACGACGGCCTCCATGAACTCGTCGGCCTGATAGTTGAGAAAGGATATGACCATCATGTCTAGTAAGGTCTTGCTCGAAAGGAATTTGTTGTCGAGAATGCTGTTGGAGGTCCAGGTGAAGGGAATGTACTCAAAATACTTGTCGTCCTCCATGCCGGTGCGAGGGAAAATATCGAGGCGCATCTCGCGCAGCTGCGGGAGGAAGAGGTAGCCCTCCACCAGCGCCGCCTGCAACCTCCACGCCGGTGTCTCTGCGAAGAGCGGGATCCCTGAGTAGAACCTTGTGAAATTCTTCACTTTCTGCTCGGGCACCCGGATCAAATCTCTGGTTTTGGCCGATAGTGTCAATTGCGGTATCCCTGCCTTGAGCGCCGCGAGCGAATAGCTCTCTGTGAGCGCCGCGGATCCATAGCTGACCTTCTCAATCCACAGGTATACGGGTTTGCTCTCTTGGGTATTATCTATGAAGCGCTTGCCAGACTCGATGGCTTCTGTAATGAGGGGATGCAGTGACTCGGTAACGGGAAGTATAGCGGCCTTGGCGATGGTCAACACGGCATAACTTGTCTCTTCCCTCGAGCTTCGGGTGCCCCAGGAGCCGTCGTCGTTCTGCGTCTGTAGGGTGCGGATCAGGGCCTGGAAGAGGCTGATCACGATTCCGTCACGGACGAGCTTCTCAGGCAAAGATGGCAGCTTGCCGGCGTCCCATAGTGTGAGGGCTGTGGAAAAGGCATCCGCCATGAGCATGGTCGAATAGTGCTCAGACAGGTTCTGATGGCGAGCTTAGTCAGTGAGTGGTCGCGTACACAAATACTGGCTCTTCACGTACCCATTTGTCTTCGATCCAGCCGTCGCTGACCCACCACAGATCAACCAGGAAGCGAAGGACCTTGATTATCTGGCTCTGGTACGCGGATGGATCTGGCTGAGACAGTAATGCCACGAGCGCGTTGCAGTTGGCGCTGAAGCTGGGATTGCGCTCGCCGTCGTACGTCTTGAAGTGTGTCTCTTGCTCAAAGCGCTCAATCATGCCCATTGGGGACGGGGTTTGGCCGAGAGCGCACAGCGCCGTGAGGGCTTTTGCCGTGTCGTCAACATCTGGCTGAACCGAGGGTGCTGCAGCAAATCAGAAAGAGTGCTCAGTTTGCCGTCACTTCAACAAGTGAGACTCACCAAATCCCAGTAGGCCTTTCTGGTCGTTCAGAGCCCTGGAAAGCAGCTTCGCTAGCTGCTCAGCAGGACCGGCCCCAATCTCTGCAACACTATAGCCGTTTCTCAGCAGCGTCGTGAGCATCTAGCCAAGTCTGTCAGCCACTGAACCCCCACCACTATTTCTCAGCATACATACCCATGTCGATTCGAAGTAAGTCGAAGGAAAAGCGCTCGGAATGCCTCCACTGCCCCGACCAGCACCCAATTTAACAACATCCCGAAGATACGATTCTGACTCATCGTCCCAGGGCGAACACGACATGAGGTACGCCGCGGTCGATGACGGCGACGCCATGAGAGCCCCAAAGTCTTTGTGGTGGCGGACCTTGTTGTAGTCCAGGCAGGGAAGGAAGGCTTCAAGAGAGTGGATCGCTGTCGTCTTGTGCTCCGTGTACAGGTACTCGATCTTGAATTTGGCCAATTTGGCACGATTCTGTGCCATGAGAGCGGCGCGACCAGGGAAGGCAAAGCGAATGCCTTCCTTCTCTAGCAGCTGCAGCAGCGTGGGCACGAGGAACTCGAAGCCCACGTGTACTGTTGTATCAACATCCCAGGCGTTGAGAAGACGCTGCAGCGCCGCCGTGCCGCGAACGATTCGCTTCCCGAGGTCTTCTGGCGACGGTGTGGAGATTTGGTGCGATGTGTCGGCATGCTTCTTCACCGCAAGGAGCGACGCGGCCGTGTTAAGGATTCCATCAATGGTTGCAGCGTAGGTTGGCCATGAACCATCCTCTTGCTGAGCATCCAGAATGTAGTCGAAGCACTCAGGGAACAGCCACTCCCGCCCAGCTGCAGTCGGCTTGGCCACCATGGCCACCCAGGCCGTGTCATAGACGGCGCACGACATGAAGCCGACATCGCTGTCTGCCGATGCAAAGTTGGCGACCAAGTTCTTGACTCGACTAATTAGATCCATGTCTGTACAATACGGGTATTGGCACAAGATGATGAACCGCAGTGTGACTTGGTGGTGCGCGAGTGCAGCTTAAGAGTATCACAAGCTTGCGCACCGCGACGACAGCCCGGGCCTCGGCCCTGTAGCAATTCCTATATCCATCGGTGCCATCCGTGTGGTGAAGCTGACGACGGAGCAAGGATCGGGGCAAGAGGAGCGACCGAAGACAGTAGCGTCTTCGGCACGGAAGGAGGCTCGTCTACCGACCACCGTCGGCCTTGGCAATCCATCGATCCCTCCCGATTCCCTGACTAAGAGTGTGCAGCATGTGTGGGATTCTGCCATTCGCGTATTCCTTGAAGCCATTGGCATCTAAGGGAAATGGCCTGGGATTTTGGGCTCTCATGAATCTGTGTGGTATGGGTGTGGGGGGGGGGGGGTTCGTTCTTAATCCGTATACGTGCTCTATCAAATGTTTAAAGCTGTAGGCGGTCCCTTCATACAATAGTTAAACGCTCAAAGACTCAGCGTTAGATAGATATACAATGTCGCTCTGTGTGGTATGGTTTCGAGTGAAATTGGACTTCTTGGGGAGTCGAGCTGTATTGCACGAGCTGACTGGAGGCATGTGTTCTGTCGCTAATCCTTCCTAGTTATACGGCCATGCGAGGTAGTCCTCGCTAGGTATAATTTCCACAACCGTGCAAGTGGAGGCATCACAGGACCATTCTGGCACCAACACGTCAAAGCGACAACGAGAACATCCATCTATATTGGTGCACGTTACCATGCGTCTAGTATTATACAATGCCGCCACCATCTGAGTGCATCATCAGTGTCCCTGCCGGCGATGCACCGTATCAAATGCAATAGTCCCAGCGCGCTCAAGTAATTCATCGCAGGATGCGGTCAAACATGTCAGCCGTGTGCTCCCACACCTTTTTCGCGGCGCCTTGCTCCCTCAGGGCCTGCATTTTCTTGCCACCCGCTGACGTCTCGCCTTTCCAGTTCATCAGGTATGCGCCGCTGCCGGGGACTCCACCAGCGCCGACGGCCACGCCCAGGTTGTCGGGGATGGCGGTGCCCTGGCTTCCGGAAGACGTGAAGGTTTGGTTGGCCGGATAGCGCGCCGAGGTGGAGTGGAACAGATGTCGCTGGCCGCTCTCTTCGATGTTGACCGAAAAGGGCCACATCATGGGCCACATGCCGTAATTGTAGACGGCCGCAAGAGGGGCAGGGAAACTGTTGGTGTAGATGCTGGTGCGGACCAAGCCTGGATAGACGTGGATGAACGAGGTGCGGTGCGAGGCAGCCAGATGCTCCATGGCCAGCGAGGTCATGGTGACCGAGTGCATAGCACAGCTGACGACGTTGTAGCCACGCTTGAGGTCCAGGTTGTTCAAATCAATGTTGCCCTCAAATCCTCCGCCGAGAACGCTGACCACACGCCCCGGAGCCGGCTCGGCAGCTTCGAGAAGAGGGAGTAGGTTTCGAGTGAAGCGCATGCGTGAGTAATAGCGCAGGGCGAAAAGTTTGTCGATCCCCTCGCTCGTCTCTCGCCGTCCCACTAGCGAGATTCCTCCAGGCGTCATGAACAACATATTCAGCGCCTTTTCTCGCGCCTTGATGCTCTCACACGCCTTGTCCACATTGCTCATGAGCGACACATCGGCTTCGATGAAGTTGAATGACCCGCGCGGGTTGATCTGGCCGAGTTCGGAAAGCAGCGGCTTCGCCTTGTTCTCGCTGCGTCCAACGATATACGCGGTCGGCGCGTGGTGGTTTAAAGCTAGCTGGCACAGGGTGCTTCGGCCAATGCCGCTGCTTCCACCCACAAATAGCGCCACAAGACGGGGTAGCGCAGAGCCAAGACTGTCATTGGCCTTTCGCACACTTTCGAGACCAACCATGTCTGGGAAGCTGGATGGATTGTAGTCTGTGGAAAGAGTTCTATGAGGAGTAATATCAGACGTTTGAGTGCAGCCGGAAAAAAGGATTGTGACCAAGACGAAGAAGTCTTGAGGTGTGTGTTCGTGGCACAGCCTGTCTGCCATGCTGATCTCTGCTTACTCGCTGCTTAGGGTTAGCGTAGGATCGTTGGATCGCCAAGGATACCGACCCCGAGCGATCCATCTCCGAGAGCGGGTATTGCGAGTACCGTACTACGTGATGGATGCGCCTGCTGCCACACCCGCCCGAAGATCACAGTCTGCGATTCGCGCTTCTAGGCCGTGGCACTCTATATCCTTCAGAAGGCCGCTGAAGATGAATGGAACAGAGCAGGCGAGGATCGTGAATAGACAGCATCTACTCTGTCAGTGGCCTCTTTTTGCGGGTCTACTCAAATCACAAACCATTCAACAAGCGGCGGCCCGGTCAAGCTGTAACGATGATACCACGCCTAGAGCCTGGTGTGGACACTTGGGTAAATTACTACAAAGCACCCGCAGATGTGTGTGTTCCAAGCTCGTGTATCGCACTATCCACGTTGACAATTGATGACCTGTAGGGCAGCCCACCAGAGCTTAATGATCTGGGCCTGTTGCTGGGCGAAAAGAACATGGAGACACGCCTGATGCGCATATTCGACGCGCGTGGCCGCGAGCACGAGTTCAGCCTCGACGACAATGGCTTTCAGTTTGCCAAGCTTGATTCCAAGGTGACAGAATTTAGCGATAAGGAATACGTCAAAGCCACCTATTACCCTGAAGTTGAAGACCTGGTCAAGCGCATGTGAATCAGCCCCAAGTCTGTTGCAACACACCATGGGGGCGAGGCTGATAGCCAGCTTTTTTAGAACCGGCTGCTCCGAAGTGAGAAGCTTTGCTTACAATCACCGTGCAGCCCCGACAAACGACTATGGCAAACCGTTCGCGGGATATCAGGGCACTCAGGGTCCTGCTAAACGCTTGCACGTCGACTCAACACCATTGGGAGCTGCACACATGATCGAACACATGTGGCCGGGGGACGCCGAGGATATCAAGAAGCGTGGTGAGTCGTTTAGTATATTCCATGCCGTGATAATCTCACTACTCACCATGATAGGCTACCTGTTCATCAACGTTTGGCGCCCGCTTGCCACAATTAGGCGTGATCCTCTTATCGTCGCGGACATGGCTCATTTTCCGACTGGAGACCTCGTCAAGATCAGGCGAGAGTACTACGACGGTATGGTCGGTGAGAATCATGTGCCCAAGTATGATGGTAAGGGAGCGGTTAAGAAGGCGCTACCCACTGGCGGTACCATGAGTAGTGTCAGCCAAGAGCACGAAGGCGTTGCGGACGGTCGCAGTAGCGGTGGAGATCATTCGTGGTGGTTCTTGGACGAGATGGAGACGAATGAGGTAGTACTCTTCTCGTGCTCGGGCAAGAGGCCAAGGAAGGAGACAACCGCTGACGGAGGTACCGTTCATGGCTCAGTTGTCTTGCCAGATCAGGACGACAAGCCTGTCCGGCAAAGTGTCGAGGTCCACCTGGTTGCCATATTCTGATCGAGGCTAGATCATTTAGTGGTTAAGCCAAAGTCGACGACCCTGTGTCTCAGTCCCAGATGTTATGACCATAGAGATGAATTATCAGACTTGAGAAGCATTGAACAACATTGATTTCTGCTTTTGTCCAAAGACCCACTCCTTCTCCCAAGGACTCCCAAGATCTCGTGTGGGCCAGTATTTATTTGCGAGTGCTACGCGGTACTATGTACGGAAAGAGCGCTGGCTGTTCACTGGCGTCGATGGTGGCCCCAAGGCGGTCTCGATAATGACGGTGTTTGGAACCACAGCACGGTACATGTCCAGCGCAGTCACCATCTTGAACCATGCCGTGAAACAGGGAAATTCCCGTCTCCAGGTACTATCGAAAACTTTGCCAAAGCCAAAACTGACCAGCCCGGCGCAGAAAAGGTCTGCCAGCGTCAGGCAGTCAGCCACAAGATACACCCTGTCCTGCAGATGCTCTTCAAAGATCTGGATAGCACGACTGGTCTCGCTTTTGGCAATGGCCACACTCTCTGGAGAATAAGGCGCCACGCCCATCAACGGCATGGCCCACGCTGAGATGCGCTTCACGACATCGGTATTGCATAGCGACATCCAACGAATGATTTGGATAAAATCCATCTGCGTGGGACCAAGCAGCCTTGCCTCGGGGTCTTGGCTCGCCACTGTGAGGAAGTTAAATCAGACCCAGCCAGCCGCTTTCACAGACTCTCCCGACACATACCATAGAGTATGATTGCCATGCATTCAGTCAGCACTGTGCCATCAGAGCTGACAAGGGTTGGCGTCTTGCCGAGCTTGTTCAGCTGCAGATACTCGTCCGAGAGGCCATGTTGCGGATTCGTCTCCACTACTTCAACGTCGAAACCTGTGGCCGCGGCGACTGCCAGGATGCCAATCGACCTTGGGCCACCCTACTGGGCGAGTGAGTACATGCTGACCCATCTTGGTACGCGGAATTTGAGTGTCGGTAGGACGTCTTACTTTGTATGTGTATAGCTTGTTGCGGCCCATCACTGTTGTTCGCGACATGGTGGCTGCCTACAAACCGCACCTGGTCACCTGCGGGTGCAGAGACGCGTGGGAATGTTGATGAGCACTTGAGTGGCGCCACGGCCATGACCATGCCGTAGGATCGCCGAAGGATGCCGACTCTGCAGTCACGTGATGCGATGGTCAGGCGTTTGGCCATGTCATGACTAACGACGGACTCCGTCGTACTCCGTAATTGTTCAATTACATTAAAAATTGTTTGGTTTTGGTTCTGCTGATGTTGGATGCACAAGGGCGGTACACTTCAAAGCATTTTTCTATTGACACTGTGTTGACAAATGTTGAATACTTAGGTAAAACATCAAAACAAAACAAAACAAAACAAAAAAAAAAAGAAAAAGGCAAGGCCTCGTAACAGCATCAAAAATAGGACCTTCAGAGCTGGATTGGAACTATCAGAGCTTCAGCGGCTCCTTACTGTCATGCAAGCCGTCAACAAGCTTGTCCAAGATTGCTACTAGGCCAGGATTTGGCACGCCAATTTTGTCCAGTAGGAGTCTTGCACGCTCGTCGAGACTCGCTATGACTTGTCTGGTATGCGCCAAGCTCCCAGCGCGCTCCAAACATCTCGCTGCATCTGCCTTCAGAACATTGTCCTCTGTCCTCATTCTGAGCAATTCCAGCACGCGGTCCTTCTCCGGGCTGCCGGTCCACACCGCATGTGCGATTGGATAGGAAAACTTGCCCTCGGTCAAGTCATCAAAAAAGCCTTTCTGCGCGGCCATCTAGGAGACTTGGTCAGATAAAGTCGAGAAGGCATCAGGGTCGGAAGCCACCGTACCTTTTCGTCGCAGACATTCTTCAGATCATCCAGGACCTGGAACATGAGCCCGATAACGTCGATCAATTCCGAGGCGTCAATCTCCACCGAGCTCATTGCCTGCAGCAACCTGAGTATCAACCTGAACAAACCTCCGGTCTTGTTTGAGATCATCTGCAGGTAGCCTGCTTCCGTTGGTGGCTGATTTGTGTCCCGCCAGTAGAGCTCCATGCCCTGACCTCGGTGAAGATTCATCATCTCTTCGTTGAACGTCTTCATCGCCTTCGGCCAGTCTGATAGGTTTAGTAGATGTTGCTGGGCTTCAAAGTAGACGTAGTTCGCAGAGTTGATTGTCTGTGCGATACCAAAGACCTCATGTGCTGACGGGTGGCCACGGCGGAATTTTGTGTTATCTTGGATGTCGTCGATGCTGGAGACTCTCAGACACGATTGCTCATGATAGGCATCCACGGCACTTACAGCAAGGAGGCATTGTGCATCATGGTAATGGTCTCGGCGATAATCTCGCACGAATTCTCATCAACTTGGTACCAATCATTGAACGCCTTCATAACCTGTGTGCGAACCCCTTTTCCAGGCATTGACGCGAGATAGTTGTATGGCTGCTTGATGATCTGCCATTCGGTCAGTACCCACAACGACCAGGCCTCGAGGGTGCGTCGAACCTTTTCGTTGTGTTCGTCCCACTCGGGAGAGAGCTTGCTGTCGATGGTTTGGGACAGCTCATGTTCGTCTTCGTAGCTGGCAGCATCCGAGTTTGACCAACTCGATCGAGGAGATGATGCTGAACCCGGTGATTCTTCGGAAGCATCGAAACTTAATGGTGCTATAGAGGCAGCTGGTGCCTGCTTTGCCTTGCCGCTAACCGAGGTAGATCCAGAGCAGGTTGTGCATAGATCTTGGAAGCCATGAAAACACTCATCGTAAACGAAAAACTGCGGGGGCATGTCATAAGAGGCCATTTCTTTAGTGAACAAGTCTAGTGTGTACCCGAAGTAAAGGTATGAACAAATGATGGGAGAAGCGGCACAACGGTATGTTGCGAGGCTGCTGCTTCGTTCACCGGCACGGCACTATATTTTATGGTCCCGCTCTTGTGATCCCTCTCAAGTCCATAATTGCCGCCGTGGCATCTATTCGTATGCCTGGCCAGGACCGAATCTGTCTTATGTGCCAGCCTCGGAGCTCAATGGATCAGGATCCGATTGAAGGATGGGGGGGGGGCGCCATCCATAGGTCTAAGTTCTTACCACACTCCTATATGCGAAAGGAACTCATAGCCCCCTCTTTCAATTAGAAAGAAAAAAAAAAGGGTTCACATTCAATGCGCCGCAGGGCCATTACCTCGCGCACTTCCACGACAAGCGGACCTCCACAATGTGCCCGAACCCGCGTCCCATGATAAGATGGATGGCATTGCTTCACTAAACGATCAAATCCTGCGCCATGGTAGCCTAAACTGCGGCGCCAAGACTGCGATCCGTCGGCATCCCAGCAATCCCGCAGATCACCCGGTGGGAATTGAGGCATTTTGCTCCAACTTGAGGAGTGTATGGGACGATAGAACACGATCCAGGATTAAGATTCCTCTAGCAATTCAAAGAACGCCATGCGGGATTGCGCGGCCACCTAACTTAGGGATCGGGCAGCAGTCCTTCCACGAGTGTTATCTCACGCTGCTGACCGATAGCGGTGCTAAAGTATTGTATCCTGCCTTGTGGCTATGCTGCATGTAGTTCGTGCATATAGACTTTCCCTCTCAGATACGGTTTCAGTCGCTGGAAATTCACGAGTCAATTGAAGTCAAAATTTGTTCTGTTGCAGCACCTCGGTCTCTTCACTCACCCACGACCACGAGTTAATTGTGTCCAAAATGCACAAAGAACACGCGGGAGACTGTCCTGTTGCATCAAGGTCATGGAGAGAATGGCTCCACTCCCATGCCAAACACACACCATCTCGAATTCAAGCTGGGGCCCTGGCTGTTGTGCTTCTGGCCATACTGTGGGCACAGCGCCCAATCCCTTTCCAGAACTTGGCCCATGAAGGAGGCCTTTCGCTGGTCCAAGGCACTAAGTGTTCCACCCCAACAGCGGTTCCAACTTTGGCCATGGCCACAATACCGACAGAGTTGCAAAAGATATTGGAAACGCCCCTGCCGAGGAACTCCAGCATTGAGGCCCAACAAGGTCACGACCTCTTCATGCAACTTTGCAACCAGAAAGAATCAGGAAAGTCGACAAGAATGGCGCTTATCACGAGTAGTGGCAAAGAAGAGGGTGGCTACGTGATGAGCTATGTAGATGTAGATACCCTCTTCTTTGGCTTACTGCCACCGGAGCCCAAAGGCAGCCATTCAGGAATTCGGAAACTCCTTGGGAGCTTGATCTTCATTTTAGGTGCTTACCTTGTTTCTCCATATCTGCTTGCGGATACTTTGAGCTCCGAGCAGCAGCTTTCTAGTCCTATAATCTCCACTTCTCAAGAATCACGAAGACAAATCGCCAGACAGGGCTTGGCCAACCTCCCCAGGCCTTGTCCATTCTCCGAAGCGACGGCAGCCGGTGCTGCTACCGCCTCCAACACTCCATCACGGGTCAAACCATCAAAGCCGACACAATCAGCCCCTGTCGCCCAGAAATCGACAACCAACAGCCCTCCCACTAGCGAATGGCAGACCATGAGCGACGAACAAGTCGTTGAAAAAGCCTTGGAGAGCAACCTTGCCCTTTACAGCCTCGAAAAAGTTCTGGGAGACTCGACTCGGGCTGTGCATATCCGCCGAACCATGGTCGCAAGGGATCCCCGGACGCAGAACACGGCTTCCAAGCTCGAAAAGTCTAGTCTGCCATACGCCAACTACGATTACGACAGGGTTATGGGAGCTTGCTGCGAGAATGTCATTGGCTACCTGCCACTCCCTCTTGGCGTCGCTGGCCCCATTGACATCAACGGTTGTTCACTCTACCTGCCAATGGCAACGACAGAGGGCGTACTGGTTGCAAGCACAAACCGTGGGGCGAATGCGATCAATGCCTGCGGAGGGGTTACTACGGCTCTTCTGGAGGACGGTATGACACGTGGCCCTGCTCTTCGCTTCCCCAGCCTGCAGCGTGCAGCCGAATTCAAGCATTGGGTTGACTCGCCGCAAGGCTACGGCATTATCGAAGAAGCCTTCAACAGCACGAGTCACTTTGCAAAGCTACATAGCGTCCGCATTGCCGTGACTGGATCAGATGTGCTCGCGCGCTTCAAAGCCACGACAGGCGACGCCATGGGCATGAACATGATCAGCAAAGGTGTTGATGCAGCTCTGGTAGCCATTGCTCGTTCAGGCTTCGACGACATGAAGGTTGTGAGTCTGAGCGGCAACTACTGCGTTGACAAGAAGGCCGCAGCGATAAATTGGATAGACGGCCGTGGCAAGAGTGTCTGCGCGCAAGCAACCATCACCGCCGATGTGCTTCGTCGCGTCCTCAAGACCGACGTCGATACTCTAGTCGACCTCAATACGAGCAAGAACCTCGTGGGAAGCGCAGTAGCAGGTGCTATGGGCGGATTTAACGCGCACGCCGCCAATATCGTCACCGCCATTTTTATAGCGACGGGTCAGGATCCGGCGCAGAACGTGGAGAGCAGTGGCTGCCTCACAACCATGAAGAAGTAAGTTCATGTCTTTTTCGGCAGGTCGTACTGTACGATGCTGACTGTCGGATGACGCAGGTCCGCAGAGGGGCACTTAGAAATTTCAGTCTATATGCCGTCCATTGAGGTGGGTACCGTTGGTGGTGGAACCATGTTGGAGCCACAGGCGGCCATGCTTGATCTCCTAGGCGTACGCGGTGCGGACAATGAAACGCCAGGAAGGAATGCACAAAGACTAGCTTGTATTATTGCAGCAGGCGTGCTGGCGGGGGAGTTGAGCCTGTTATCTTCCTTGGCAGCGGGCTCCCTTGTGCAGAGCCACATGGCCCACAACCGGAAGACATTGATGCACGTTTAGGTAGAAGTGCATTGTGGTAAAATTGTTGTTATTGCTATTTTCTAGTCTAAAAGAGTAATGGTATTTGCTATTTATATACACAATAGACAATCTGTAGAATCTTCTTTAGAAAGAATGCAAAGTTTTATCTACTACCTCTTTAAGCCTTATTATATAGACTATTTATATTCTTTAAGTTCCTCTACTAAGTTAAAATAATAATAATAGCCTATAGGGTAAAAGATAATATAATTATAGATAGTATAATTTTCGCTATATAAAGCTTTTAGTAATAACTATTTAATCTACTTCTATAAACCGGTATACTAATTGCCGCTATTTCGCACTAAAAGTTTTAATATTAAAAACGCGCTACTAGAATAAAGTAAATAGTAAATATTCTATTAGCCCCTCCTAAAATAAAAAAAAGGTATTAATATAAAAAAAGGAAAAAAAAAATAAAAAAAAGGAGGGAATTAAAAAAAAAATATAAAAAATATCTAATTAAAAATTAAATAATATTATTAAAAAAAAAGAAAAATTAATTATTTTATTAAAAATTTTAAAATAATATTATATATAGCTTCTTATAGCCTTTAAAAATAATATTAATTCCTATTCCCTATACCTTATAATATACCCCTTTTTAAACCTTTTATATATAAAGATATAAAAGCTTATTTTAAATAAATATTAATTAATAAAATCTATTATTACTACTTTTATTCCTAAGCTTTTTACTCCCTTTAAGCTACTTACTTTTTTAAATTAAGCCTATTTTATTTTTACTCCTTTTTTATTTTATCTTATATAATTATTTTAACCTATTTATAAAAACCTATTTATATAATAAATATAAGGATATTAATCTTTATTTATAAGGTATTAAAAAATTAAGAAATAATAGAATTTAAATTCTAAATTTATTATTATACCTAATTACTTAAATTTAAACTAGCTAATATATTTTATAATAGCTAAAGCTTATAAGG